>JAODAL010045811.1:0-31572 GCA_025379985.1 Phyllomedusa bahiana | reverse complement strand
CCAGTCTTCAGCTTTTTGTCCTCAGAAGGGGGCGGTGTGTTGTTTGTTTGAAGTGCATATCATGTGACCCAGCAGGATGACATCACCAGGCCTTTCCTCTATCTAGTCAAAGAAAGATCAGTTTATGCACAGGGCTGTGTATAACTACATTGAAGCTCAGCAGTAATGTTTTTACCTCCTGACACAAGGGTCCTCGGTTCAAATCCCTGCAGGAACCAAACCTGTGGATTTTTTTTCTCTTTATCAGTGCACAGACCTAATTGAGTTTTCTTTTTTTAATTTATTTGCACTGTTTGACTAATTACTAAGGAGCACAAAGGACAGGAGAAGAATGACAGCACCTGGGGTTTGTACACTCAATAGCTGCCTGAGAGAAGTCATGTCTGAGCATGTCTGACCAGGATTGAGGAGCTCTCAGCCCTGGCCGTATCCCCTGGAGATGAGCATAAACAATGGATCACTAAAGGAGCAGCTAAAACAAAAACGGTGCAGAATTTTTAAATAATGATGAATGGTGAAAATGTTTATTATTTAATTTGTAAGCTTCTCACATCAATTTTAATTCATGGCAAAACCCCTTTAAATGTCTCTTTTTTGCTTGAAAAATAGACGCAATAATATTCTTACTTTATTGATTTAGAACCATCTAACTGTATATTAGATAGGAGTTTTCATATAATTATAGTAACTGATGCAAGGTGAAGCTGAACAATGTCTAATAATAATAATAATGACAATGTTTTTTATGATAACATTTTAATAAAAATCTATTCAAGCATACAGATATGCATTATTAAATAGATCCGTAGATACCACATGGCAAATATAATCTTACATGGACTATGTTGAACCTTTCCTAAATGTATATGCTTTCCAGTCCCCTCCAGCAGATATTTATTAGCTGGGTAAGAAGACTTCCCTTCCCTTGCTTCCCCGATGATTCTGTAGGAAGGCAGGAGGACTGGGCTCGGGATCAGAGGCTTCTTATATTGGTAACAGATGGGATCTATTAAAATAGATCGAAGAATAGTTAGAAGCAGCACAACACAAAAATACTGACTACATCATTATTATACAGAATAGGTGGAGCTCTACTTACGGTTTCTTTTTATAGTATATATAGTATTACACAAGGTGACGACCAGTATAACCAGTGTGAAGACCAAAGCGCACATTGCTGTGAAGGCTCCAATGATGATCTGGTTTATACATAGACAATAGTGGATAAAAAGGGAACTTGCATTTATTCTGAAGATATTCCTCAAGGGTTTTAATCACTCCTGAAAGTTTCTGCTCAGAGAAGCGTGAAAACCCTCAGTGGCCCCTGTGCATGGTGGGCCCCAGGGCATGACAGGACTGAGAGGCAGACAGAAAAGAAGAGGTGGAGTACAAGACTCATGTGCAGTCTTCATAGTAGCTGTAAAATGAGCCCTGAGAATGATGACGTCCACTGGTGGCCCCAGGAATCATTATCAGTGGTGGGCCCCAGGAATCATTATCAGTGGTGGATCCCAGACATCCCAGTGCGATGAAGAAGAAATTGGCCAAATTTTATTGAGTTCCAGTCATCTCCAGCACATGTTTATCAGCAGGGTGAGAAGACTGCCAATTGCTTCCCTGATGATGCTGTAGGAAGGCAGGAGGACTGGGCTGGGGATCAGGGACTCTTCTTATACTGGTAACTAGCATTGAGCGATTACGTTGGCCATCGACATCGGTCGATGGTCGATAATCGACCATCATCGACAAGATATTCGATGGTCGATGATAGATTATGATCGATGACCATTAAAGTCTATGGGAGAGCAACAACACCTTCATTCTTACACCCAAACAGGGCTGGAGAAGCTGGAATTAAAATCCACAACAGTCAAATTGATACGTGCTACATCTTAGGCAACACACTTAGGTTATAAAAGCCACAGAAAAAAAACTCACAGACCATTCACTATCCCTGTCTTGTACCACAGCCTGACCCTTAAACCTGCATCACCCACAAATTAAAAAGTGCCAGAAGGCAGTATGATTTGAACCATCATTTTACTTGAACTGGACATTGAATATCCCTGTCCTGGGCCACAGCATGAGCCCCAAACCTGCATGACCCCAGATTAAAAAGTGCCGGAAAAAGGAGTCTTTCAACCACCATTTTAGTTGAACTGGACATTGACTATGTTTATATACAAGAAAAAATAGAAAACGCTCACCAGTGACTCCTCTAGTTAGGTGTCCGCACCCTCCTCATTAGGCTGTGCACTCGGAAGAAGCCGTCGGCTGTAACGGCCAAATGCAGGATACAAATATATGAACTGATCTTCCAGCACTTGCGTAGGGAGGAATCCAAGGATTATATTAACGTAAAATGTACATTTTATTGAAAAATGTTTTAAAAAACACTGCTTAAAAACAACCGCATGAAGACGCGTTTCGAGCCTGTATGCCTTGGCTCTTTTTCATAACATTCAAATAAACAAATTAACCTTACTTATATGCCATCCCGTGGCCTAATCAAGAAATTCACCTGAAAATTAACCCTATGTTTACAAATGAAATTGCAACTAGTCAAAAAACACTTCAAAGGACACATAATATGAATTACATTATTGCAACATAGTTACATAATGTTATATTAAAAATTATAAAGAGCAATTTATCAATACACATATAATAAATCCGATCTATAGTTTAAGCCAAGGGGAGAGCTGGTATACAACATGAGAATCCAAAAGGCTTCTCTGTTGGTAAGGCATTTTTTCCTATCCCCCCCCTCTCCTAGGTAAATTAACTCTTTCAATGGCAATGACTTTGAAAGATTCTAAACTTCCCTGGTGAATACGTAAGCTTTACGTAAGCTGTCATGTGTAATATCGTAAATATGTTCACGTATCTTAATGTGTTGGGAGGTGAGCTTAATACAATCTTTGATCAAATACTGTAAACTAAGAGTCCCAGGTTTTTCATATTTTCCTTAGCTGTAAAGCATTTCCTATATTCCTATATAACTTGAGGTTTTACTTAGTCTTTAGTGTGCCACTGATTTATGTATTAGATGTATGTCATTGCCTTTCAGTGTGCACCTATGCTTACGTTTTCAAAGTATATATTAGATGTGCACAGCCTTTTACATTTTATAGTCTATTTGGGAGATGGCAATCTCATTGGCTTGCTGCACTCAACCACCTCATTTAAATACGTGCAGGTTAATTTAATTGCAGGTTCCTATCACTCCTGGGGAAGTGGCAGTCTGAATGGACTCCTAGCAAGGTAACATGTTTTAGTGTAGGGACTCACCTGCTCTGGGAACCCCTTGACGTGTTGGGAGGTGAGCTTAATACAATCTTTGATCAAATACTGTAAACTAAGAGTCCCAGGTTTTTCATATTTTCCTTAGCTGTAAAGCATTTCCTATATTCCTATATAACTTGAGGTTTTACTTAGTCTTTAGTGTGCCACTGATTTATGTATTAGATGTATCTTAATGTGTAGACCTCTCGTGGTACATCCCACATATTGCAATCTGCAAGCTTCACACCAAATCACGTATACCACGAAAGTACTATGGCAATTGATAAATTGCGTAATTTTGAAGGTTCTCTTAGTAACAAAAGAGGAAAACACATCACTTTTCACCATGTATTTACATAAACCACATCTACTGGTGCCACACTTATACGATCCTTTTAGATCTAACCACCTTGTATTTCTCGTTGTGGATACATATGTGAACAAACTTGGGGAAACCATGTTCCCAATAGTTCGTGGTCTCGTAGATATAAAGTTGCAGCCATCCGCAAGGATCGTTTTTAGTGTGGGATCAGTAGTGAGAACAGGCAAATATTTTTTAATTATATCTGAAATGTCATTAAATTGTCTACTATATTGTGTAGAAAACACTACAGAACAAGTACTATCTTTAATTTCCCTCGATCCACCTACAAGGTTCTCACGATTCAAAGTAGTAGTTTTTTCGCTAGCTCTGTGTATCATCCATTTTTTATAGCCTCTTTTTTGCAATCTATTACTTATAAGCGATATTTCATTTTGGAAAGAGGCCTCATCACTACAATTTCTCCTAGCTCTTATAAATTCCCCCCCATTGGGAGATTATGTATGACATGTTGCGGGTGGCAGCTAGTAGCTTCCAAAATGCTGTTCCCCGCAGTAGGTTTTCTGTATGTTTTTGTTTCAATTTTACCAGTGAGAGAATCTCCTGTCAGTTCCAAATCCAGAAAAACCATATTGATACTATCGCTAGTATAAGTAAAGGAAAGATTTTCTTGATTTCCATTGTTTTTAATCAAAAAATCTTGGTATTTTCAAAGTCGATCCCTGCCAAATTAGCAGGGTATCATCTATATAACGCCTGTACCAAAAAATGTCCATTGCAAAGGCATTGTTCAGTGAATATATATATCTCTCCTCCCACCACGTAACGAAAATATTCGCCAGTGATGGGGAGAAACACGAGCCCATAGGGCAGCCTTGGATCTGAAGATAGTAATCCTCATTAAAACAGAAATAATTTTTTGACCTAATAAGAAATCTGTCACCAAGATGATATATGTTTTAAAGTGTCTCCATATTGGTGTATTATTCAATTGCTGTGAAAGGGGCAGTATGGCTAGAGACAGAGGGATCGATGTGTAAAGTGCATAATATCGCAAGAAACCCCATGTGTATTAGATTTCCATGTTAGTTAGATTCATATTTTAAAGGACCTCCCTAGAGTATTTTAGGTAACTGGGGGAACTCATAACAATGGGCTTGTAAGTGCCTATCCAACCATTACCCCAAATGGGGTAAATAGCCCCAATCCCAGATATAATAGGGCGAATGGGGGGGGGAAATACCCTTATGTCCTTGGGAAAGGGCGTGAAGGATAGGTATTCGGGAATTTTAACCAACATACTATCCTTTGTTTGTCCATCTAGCACTTGTAAATCACATCCCTTTTCCCAATATCTTTTCTCCCTTTCTTATTAAAATTACAGTGGGATTACTAGCCAGTTTTCTATACACTTTTTGATCTGACAACATGAATTTATTTTTTTTGAGATATAAATCCTTATCCATAACAATGACATTTACCTCCCTTTTTCTGAAGCTCGTATAATAATATAGGGATTGTTGCTCAAAACTTTAAGGGCTCTGAACTCTTTTTGGTTTAAATTTCTATTACCTTTAGTTTTATGATTACTGAGTTCCTTCAATTCCTGCTCCACTAGATACTGAAAATCATCCATGCTAGACACCCTAGAATTCACTAGATAATACTCTGAATTTTTAATATATGGTAACCTAACATCATAGGTATTAATACATGCCGTGCTAGATGCTTCCTCATTAAGATCCTCCAAAAGTTGTATAGCATGCTGTTCTGCAAAATTCAAATTTGCTACAGGTTGATTATCATATGTGACAGCAGTGGATTCAAACCTATCATCTCCCTGAAAAAAATGTTTTCTAACTGTTAATAACCTAATAAAACGGTTAACATCCTTAATGGTATTATACAGGTTGAAATCCACGGTCGGCACATAGTTTAAACCTTTCTGCAAAACCTTGATTTGTTCTAAAGACAGCACACAAGCTGACAAGTTTAATACCTTATTGTCCGGAAAGAACGTCCCTTCATCATAAACTCCAGTCTCACTTATATGGGAAATCTGGGAGAGCTCCGAATTTGGAGCTCTAGTGCATGTCCTCTTGTGCTTCCTGCCTGCCCGCCTCGTCCTCTTGGGGGTCGTGAGCGATCCTGCGCTCCTCTCCCATTTTTTGGGGGTCTGTACACCATATTAGCTTCTTCAGGTATGTCCATGTTGGAATCCGATAAGCCCTCCGAATCTGAGGTATCCGTGCACGACGGTATATTATCCTGTCCCAGGGGAAGAAATGCCACTCTCTTCTTACGTCTCCCATGTTGTTTATTCTTGAGAATTGATTTCAAATGTCCTTTCGTTGTAGAGTCCAATTGCCATTTATATATATTCCCCTGTGTATAATCAAAAGAGTCCCGATTAAATTTGGTTTGTTTGACTGCTATAATACTTTCCTCCAATTTGTTAATATTCACTTGTAATTTTTCATTCAGAGTCTTGAATGCTGGGTCTTCTGCATGAGGAGTCAGGGATTCTTTAACAGTCAGCAATTCATTCTCAAGTTTAGATAAAGTCTCTTTTTCGTGCTTAATGATCAAATGCATCAGGTTTATAGAGCAGCCACTTAGTATATCATTCCATTCATTGATGAAATTTTCGTCATAGGAAAAAGTGGGGTATTTATTGAGTCTCAAGCCCCCTTTGGGAAATATATTTTTGTCAACATATAAATTGTAGTGTGGTATGTCCCCCCAAAATTAAAATTTTTTGGGGACATAATTTTTTCCTTTTTTAAATTTTTTTGTTTCAGTTAAAAAATTTTTCTTTGGGGGTACTAAATCCTTGTCCAAATTTTGGATGCTTATTTCGCTTATTGCAAAGCCCCAGCATTTAAGATCTGAATAAAAAATTCGGGGTGAACTTTAAAAAATTTGGAGGAAAGTATTATAGAGTGAAACAAAAAAAATTAATCGGGATTTTTTGATTATACACGGGGGAAATTAAAAAAATGGCAATTGGACTCTAAAAAGGACTTTGAAAAAAATTCCAAAATAAACAACGGAAGAAAGAAAGAGGGGCGTTTTTCCCCCTGGGAAGGATAATATACCGTCGCCCCGGATACTCAGATTCGGGGGGTTTAAAGTTTCCCAAAATGGACATATAAAGAAGCAATAGGGTTAAACCCCCCAAAAAATGGGGAGAGGAGCGCAGGATCGTCAGCCCCCAAGAGGCGAGGCGGGGGGCAGGAAGCAAAAGAGGACTGCACTAGAGCTCCAATTAAAGCTCTCCCAGATTTTCCATTAATGAGCTGGGTTTAAAATAAGGCTTTTTCCGGAAAAAAGGGTATTAAATTGTCAGCTTGTGTGCTTTTTAAAACAAAAAAAGGTTTTGCAAAAAGGTTTAAATGGGGCCCCGCCCGTGGATTTCAACCGTATAATACCTTTAAAGGGGATTTTTAACGTTTTATTAGTTATTAACGTTTAGAAAACATTTTTTTCAGGGAGATGATATTTGAATCATCTGTCACATTGAAATCCCCTGTAGAAATTTAGAATTTTGAAACAGCTGCTTAAATTTTGGAGGATCTTAATGGGAAAGCTTTTGACGGCATGTATTAATATATGTGTTAGGTTTCCATATATTAAAAATTCAATTTTTTCCCGTAAATTTTGGGGGTGTCAGCAGATGTTTTTTCATATCAGTGGAGCGGGAATTGAAGGAATCATAATCAAAAAAACAAAAGGGTAAAGAAATTTTAAAAACCAAAAAAGTTCAACCCCTTGGCCCGGTTCCACGGCTTTTTTCCGCGGATTTGTGCGCCGATTGGGGCCCCAAAAATCCCCCGTGAATAAGGGGGGGGGAAGGGGGCGGGGCCACCCCCCCTCCCCCCCATCAATCATTTTTCCCCATTTTCCCTGTAAAAATTTGGAAACCCTCCCCCCCACGCCCATTTGCCGAGCGGGAGGAGGAGGAATCCACGTTCTTTGGACGTGTTCCCCAAATACCCCCACGGATTGGGCCCCCTATTGAAAGGAAAATCCGGCCGGAATACGGTGCCAACCAAAGGGGCAAAACCCGGGTGGGGGTGAAAGGGGCTTAAAGAAAAACCCCCCCCCTAATTTTTACGGGGCTTCAAAAGGAGGAAATTTTTTTGGGGGTTTTTTTCCCAAAAATTTATGTTTGAAAAAAGGATTTATAACCCAGTTTTTGAGGGGAAAAGATTTTTTAAAAAAATTTTGTCAGATAAAAAAAAAAAAAAAAAAAAAAAAAAAAAACAAAAAAAAAAAAAAAAAAAAAAAAAAAAAAAAAAAAAAGGAAAAAACCCAAAAAAAAAAAAAAAAAAAAAAAAGGATAGAATTTTTGGTTAAATTTCCCCGAACCCCTACCCTTCACGCCCTGCCAAGGGACATAAGGGGTATTTCCCCCCCATTATGCCCATTATATTGGGATTGGGTTATTTAAACATTTGGGGTAGGTTGGAAGGCACAAACCCCCCATTTTTAGCGTTCCCCCGTTACAAAAGCTAGGGGGGCCCTTAAACATATAAATAACTAACATGGAAATCTAACAAACCAGGGTTTTTGGTATTTAATCGCATTTACACATCGTCCCTGTCTTAGCCAAAAACTCCCCTTAACAGCAATGTAAATACCCAATTAGGAGCATTTTTTAAAACAGATATATCTTGGTGACAGATTTTTATTAGGTAAAAATTATTTTGTTTTGAGTTTTCTATCTTCAGACCCAAGGTGCCCGGGTCGTGTTTCTCCCCCTCATGGGAAAATCTTCGTTAGTGGTGGGAGGAGAGTTTTATATATATATATATTCAGAACAATGCCTTTGCAAGGGGCATCTTTTGGGACAGGCGTTATATAGATGATACCCGTAATTGGCAGGGATCGCCTTTGAATATATCAAATTTTTTTGATTATATCAATGGAAATCAGGAAAAAACTTTCCTTTACTTATACTACGATAGTATCAAAATTTGGTTTTTTTGGATTTGGAAATGACAGGAGATTCTCTCATGGTAAAATTAAAAACAAAAAAAAACAAAACCCACTGCGGGGACAGCATTTGGAAGCTCAGCTGCCACCCCCAATGTCAACAAAATTCCCCATGGGGGAAAAAATAAGAGTAGGAAAATTGTATGATAGGGCCCCTTTTTCCAAAATGAATATGCTTATAAGTATAGATTGCAAAAAAGAGGGGTAAAAAAAGGATGATACACAAACTAGGAAAAAAAAACTACTTTGAATGTGAGAACTTTTAGGTGGGGGGGGAAATTAAAGATAGTACTTGTCGTAGTGTTTTTACACAAATAGTGAATTTAATGACATTTCAGTATAATTAAAAAATATTTGTGTTCTCACTATGATCCCCAAAAAAAGTCCCTTTTGGATGGTGCAACTTTTTATCTCGAGCCACGAAATATTGGAAACATTTTTTCCCCAAATTTTTTCCCTATGTATCCCCAAAGAGAAATACAAGGGGGTTAGATCTAAAGGATCGTATAAGTGTGGGCACCAGGATGTGGTTTTATTTAAATTTAAAGGGGAAAAAGTGATGGTTTCCTCTTTTGTTTCTCAAGAACCTTCAAAATTAGCAATTTATCAATTTTATATATTTCGTGGTTTAAAAGTTTTTGGTGTGAAGCTTGCGATTGCAAATGTGGGGTGTACCCCGGAGGGCTTCACATTAGGAAAGGGAACAATTACGAAATTTCACATAAGTTTCGTAAAAACGGGGGGTCCAAGCCCCTTTTGGGGAATTTACCCGGAATTTATAATTTTCAAATTATTGCCTTGAAAAAAGTTAATTTAAATAGGAGAGGGGGGGGGATAGGAAAAAAAAAGGCTTCCCAAAAGAGAACCTTTGGATTCTCATGTTGGATACCGTATCCCTTGGTTAAATTAGATCGGTTTTTTTATTGGTATTTATAAATTTCTCTTTTTAATTTTTAATATAAAATTATTAATAGTTTGCAATAATTTCATTAATTTGTTTTTGAAGTGGTTTTTTTTCTAGTTGCAATTTTATTTGTAAACATAGGGTTAATTTTAGGTGAATTTTTTTTTTAGGACGGGGTGGATATAAGAGGGTTAATTTGTTTATTTGAATTTTATGAAAAAAACCAAAAGGATACAGGTCGAAAGGTCTTCGTGCGGTTGTTTTTAGCATGTTTTTTAAAACATTTTTTCAAAAAAATGACGTTTTTATTAATATATTCCTTGGATTCCCCTTTTCAATGCGGAAGATCAGTTCAATTTTTTGGACATTGATTTTCCTGCCTGGGACAGCAGAGCCCCAAACCTGCATGACCCCCCGTTAAAAAGGGGCCGGGGAAAAAAAGGGGTCTTTTAACCCCCATTTTGTTTTACTGGTATATACTGCCCGTTGGGTGCGCTTGCCCCCCGTATGAGTGCGGGCCCAAATTTAGCTTTACTTGAATACTGGTGGTTAAGCTCGTTAAATCCCAGGTGCCCTTTTTCTTGGCATTCTTTTTCTCATTTTACTCAACGTGCTGGAGGAAATTGTCTCTGTACTTTGTTCTCTGTCCGTGCTCCATACTCCATGTCCTCTGAATAACCTACATCTGGTCAAGTTTTCCTGTACCTCCCTTGTACAATTCAGAGGAATTTTTTTACCAGCTATTTTGTACATGCAAGTTTTTTAGTAGTTTAATTCTAGAAAACACATTTTTTAAATAGGATGCAACCCCACCATGTCTTTGTTTCTCTTTTTTTCATTGTATTAAATGGGTTGTCTCAATACAGGGATTGATAGCTATGTTAAAGATCTTGCAAAAACAAGTCATTTTGCAATATGTGTCCATTAACAGTGTCCTACCTATTCCTGTTTCTGACAGCACCATCACCCTTGAGCCACTCTTGACAATTGTGAAGAACAAATGTCTGTTAGAAACAACATTTTTTTAGAATAGGACCTGTAGTATAGCTGCATGTCACAGCAAAATGCCCCCAAAAATTCAAAGCATGACCCTTGAGCCACTTTGGACAATTGTGAAGAACAAATGTCTGTTAGAAACAACATTTTTTTATAATAGGACCTGTAGTATTGCTGCATTTCAAAGCAGCATGACCCAAAAAATTATAAAAATGACTTCTCAGCCACTGTAAAAAATTGTGAGGGAGAAATGCCACTTAGAAGCCACATTTCTGTTCCAAAGGACCATGATTATTGCTGTATCTCACAGCAACATGACCTCAAAACCATTGACAATGCGAAAACTTCTAAAGATAAAGTGAGTAAATGGAATACGGTGTTGTCATGAAACCTTGCTGTCTTTTACAGTCTCCTCACAGCAAAACCAGCAAAATGAACTGTTGGGAAAAGAGAATAAAAATTGCAGTAAGAAATTATCATTTTAAAAAAAGTTTTCAAGAGGACCATTTCTGTTTGAAGAGGAATGTGAAGTAGACCGGCAACTAATCGGTGACCTCGGCAATTGGGGCCACAACATCATCAGAGATCCATGCCTGATTCATCTTGATGAAAGTCAAACGATCCACATTATCTGTGGAAAGCCGGATGCGTTTGTCTGTAATGACTCATCCAGCTGTGCTGAAGGTCCGCTCAGATATGACGCTGGCTGCTGGGCAGGACAACAACTCCTATGGCGTGGCGAGCGAGCTCGGGCCATTCGTTCATTTTGGATACCCAGAAGTCTATTGGGTCCCGAACACATACAAAAACATCAGTGTTGAGACGCAGATAGTCGTGCACCATGATCTTAATCTGGTCTCTGTGCATTGCATGCGTTGGTGAGGTGGTAAATAAAGATTGCCAGAGGTCACCCATTAGGCTTCTGCCACTTTGCCTGCTGCTGCCGCTACGGCTACTTGGCACTCTACTGCTGTCACGTCGCTGATGTTGTTCCACCGTGACATTTGAAGAACGTGAAGCAGATGCAACAGATGTCTCTAGTTGATCAATCAGCAAGGTCTCCATTTCCTGCATTTTACTCTCTATTTGGGTGGGTGGAAGGAAAGTGCTGAGTTTTGTTTTGTACCGGGGATCCAGGAGGGTGGCCACCCAGTAACTGTTGTTCATTTTGATGGCCTTAATGCGAGGATCATGTTGGAGGAAATGGAGCATCCAAGCACTCATGTGAGAGATGGAGCCTTG
The DNA here is from genome assembly GCA_025379985.1 of Phyllomedusa bahiana. Lineage (NCBI taxonomy): Eukaryota > Metazoa > Chordata > Amphibia > Anura > Hylidae > Phyllomedusa > Phyllomedusa bahiana. Next base: position 19,825 of record JAODAL010045811.1, on the reverse strand, counting down.
ATTTCCCAAGCCTCTGGGTCGAGGGGCACTAGCAAACTGATCTTCCTCATCTTCCTCCTCCGCCTCAAATTCGCGCCAACCTCTTTCCAAGGCAGGGACGTCGGTAACGTCGGTGTCTAGGAATACCACCTCCTCCTCCTCCTCCTCCTCCTCCTCCTCCGCTTCCTCCGGCACAGCTTCAACACAGGCCTGACTTGCCTCAGATGATGCACCCTGAGAGCTGATGCGCTGCCTTGCACTAGCCCTGGACCCCGAACCACTGCCTAATGAAGACCGATAAAATTGAGAAACTGTCGGGCCTTGTGGATTCGACGGAGAGAAAGGCTCCGTATCCGCATCTGTGTCCATCTCCTCCTCCGTCGCTGGCGGGACCTGTTGTTTCAGAGTGTCCAACGATCGTTCCAGAACTAAGATCACCACAATGCTCATGCTGACAAGGGCATCATCCGCACTGACCATTTTGGTGGCTTCTTCAAAACTGGCAAGGATGGTGCAGAGCTCTTTCACCTGCCTCCACTCTCGGTGGCTCAATACCCCGAGGTCCGCACCGCTGCTTGTCAGGCCATGTGTCACTTCGTACTGCGTAATGGCATTGCGCTGCTGCCACAATCGCTGAAGCATGTGGAGGGTGGAATTCCAGCATGTTGCCACGTCAACAATGAGACGGTTGACGGGGAGGCCGAGCTGACGCTGCAACGCAGCCAGGCGGGACGAAGCAGGGTGCGAACGGCGGAAGTGCGAACTTAGACTTCGAGCCTTCCTCAGCAAGCAGTCCAGACCCGGGTAGCTCTTTAGAAATTTCTGGACGACAAGGTTCATGACATGTGCCAGGCAAGGGATGTGCTCCAGCCTACCAATCTTAAGGGCGGCCAGCAGATTTCGCCCGTTATCGCACACCACCTTGCCTGGCACAAGGTTCTTGGCACCCAGCCAGCACTCGGTCTCGTTGCGGAGAGCCGTCCACAGCTCCTGACCTGTGTGGGGACGGTCTCCAAGACAGATTAATTTCAACACGGCCTGGTTTCTCTGGGCACGTGATGCCACCAGAGGACCTTGGGGGAAAGAACCCTGCACCATCCCTGCGGTTTTGAAGAGCGTGCGCCGAGCCTGAGAGCCACCGTCACCCCCAGAGACATCCACCCAGCTCACCCAGTGAGCTGTCACAGAGATATAGCGGCCTTGGCCGTGCTTACTAGTCCATGTGTCGGTGGTCAGATGGACTTTTCCGGCCTCAGATGCAGACAACGCGCTTGAAATTTTAGATGACACGTGGCTGGCCAGGGCAGGGACGGCTTTTCTGGCAAAGAAATGCCTGCTCGGCATCTGGTATTGGGGCAGGCAAGGGCCATGACGTGGCGGAACCCATCTGTGTCCACCAGAGGGAAAAGGCAACATTTCCAAGGGCCCAAAAAGCCTGGCAATGCCGACATTCAGGCTTTTGGCTTTGGGATGGTTTGGGTTAAAGTGTTTCTTCTGCTCCCAAACCTGGAAGACAGAAGGTTGGCTGCTAGACTGGCCGCTGTACGGCATGCAGGTCATCAAACGGTGGGAGGAGAAGGGGTAGGATGGGTCTCTGGTGGTGCTGGTGGTATTTGGGCGACGGTGGAGGCTGAAGCGGAGGCTGATCCCTGATCATGACTCTGAGAGACATGGGCAGCTGAGGAACGCTTGGTGGTGGCGGAGGAGGCGGAGACAGAGGGTGTGACAGTGGTTGGAAGCCCAGCATCGGTGTGGCCTTTTTTGGCCAAGTGTTGCCTCCATTTCAACTCATGCATTCGCTGCATGTGACTAGACATGTTGGTGGTGGTTAACCACCTAAGGTTCTTGCCTCTACTTATGCGTTTATGGCAAAGGCAGCATATGACATCGCTGGATGAATCAGAGGCTTGCTCAAAGAAGGCCCAGGCTTGAGAGGTCCTTTACCTTTTTGACGGTGATAAGCGAGGATCCGCAATGTCGTCATCATCATCATCAACACAGGTGTCTTCGTCGTCCTGACATTCTGCATCCAGGAGCTGCGGCTACAAGCAAGAGGCACTGCAAGGCGTTGCGACCGCCCGAGATTTTTGCAGATTGACCGGCTTCCTTCTCCTCTTCTGATGGCATCAGTAACTGGGCGTCAGAGCACAGAAAATCATCCTCTTTGGCCTCTTGATCTTTTGACATGCCTTCTGACCCTAACCGCATTTTGTCATCAATGAGGTCTTCAGAAAATGGATTATCCACAGTGGTGGGTACACGAGTTGACATTTGGGCTGCTTCATGTTGGACGGATGCTGATGATGACATTTGTGGCCGTGACTGGGAGGACGAGGAGGTAAGACTGCTGGATGCAGGTTGCATTAACCACTGAAGAACAGATTGGCGACGCTGTTCGTTACTGAGATTCACAGGGCCCTGACCCAGCGATGACAGGCCTGACGGTCCTGCAACCGACGATCCGCTGGCATGCGTGTTGTCGCCAGCACTGGAAGGAGCACCTTCTCTCGTACCTCTACCTCCATGTCCTACCCCCCTCTTTGCTCGCTTACCACCTGAATTTCGCTCCATGTTCAGAAAGATAAAAATTTGAGAAGGTATGGAAGAGTTTTGGAAAGTCTCTTATTAAAAGACGGCAAATCACAGCTATTCTCAAATCCCTCAAATCAAAACAAAATTACTGTATTCACATTTAACTGCAAAGTAGATCTATCAACAAAGCTGGCCTGCGCCAAGTGAAAAAAACACGTATCTGAAATTTTTTCGGATAATACAAGGTATTTTTGGCACATTTCAATTCACCTGTGTTGACTACAGATTTGCTGTATTCACTTTTAAGTGCAAGGTGCCTCAATGAACAAAGCTGTAGTGCCCCAAAAGTCAAAAAACAGTATCGAAATTTTTTTGGATAATACAAGGTTTTTTTGGGCACCTTAAACCTGTGCTGACTACAAAATTGCGGGTTTTAAAAATTTAACGAAAGGGGTGGATATATGAAAAAGGGGGAAAGGGGCAAAATTAAAAATGAAACACCATCTGAAATGTATACTGATAATTAAAGTGGTTTTTGCCCAAACAAAGAGCCCTGCGTTACTAGAAAAGATGTGTCCCCAAATAAAAGTTCAGGCTGCCCAATATCCAGGAAATATTTAAATAGAAAATGTTAAAATAAAGCTATTGCAGTGCAAGTCTACACTAATCTGGTGAACTTTACCCAGTATTCTTTATAGAGCTTGTCTGTGTTGGGGCCGCGGGCCCCCCCCCCTTTCCCCGCTCCCCCCCCCCCCCCCCCCCGTGACTTTACAGCGTAGATGCTCCTTTAAAAATTTCCTACCCAACTACTAAAATCTTCCAATCTTAACTAACTAAGTTTAAGGATCACGGCTAAAGTAGAGCTTTCTCTTGAAGAAATAGAAAAAATTTCGCTGACGTTTGGACACAGGCAGAGCGCATCCTATGCTATGAGAGCGAGACACAGAGGTTAACAGGAAGGGCTGTTTATGTAAAACAGGTCATGTGATTTTTCCACCCCCTCGCAACATACACCCCAGTCATGACGCGCCCCAACATCTCCCCGGCTCATTTTTAGCTGTTTTCGGGCCCGCCAAAACGACAGGAAAGGGCCCAAAATGGCGCGACTTTAAAAATGATGCACAGATTTTAACCTAATTATGCATGATCTAAAAATTTTGATCAACTAAAAAATTTTGCCGATTTCAACTTTTTCGATAATAATCGCCCAAAACTACTGTAACAGCGGAGGTCTATTAAAATCAAAAAAAAGAAAGAAGAAAGTTAGAAGCAGCACAAACAGAAATACTGCTACATATGTTGTCGGATTTACAGAAAGGTGGACTCTACTTACAGTTTCTTTTTGTAGTATGTTTTGCATAAGGTGACGAACATATTCCGTATGAAGAACAATGCCCCCATTTCTTGAAGGGTCCAAAATAGTGGGTTATTGTTTTTTTGTAGATTTACTTCTGACTCCAGGGGCTTCAAATCTTCTTTTTGTAGCCCTAAAAAAGGATTTCATTAATAGACATAATTATGAACAAAAAAACGAGCCTTGTTTTTAATTTTTTTCTTTTTTTAAGTAAATATGTGAAAGAAAAAGTAAACAATGTTTCCCTAAACCATATATATATAATATATTATATATATAAAAATATTTATAAAATTTTATTATATATATAATATATATATTATATGGTTGTAAGTATGAAAAGAAAGAGAACTTGCGTCTGCACACTTGTCGCCTCTGCACGACTTGATTCTTTGTACTCATATATAACTACTTTTTGAAAACCCTTTTTGTTTAATAGTAAATAAAAGGAAACTTACTTTTACCCGAAAATGATCATTCTCGGGGGGTTTCAATCACGCCTGGAACTTTATCTGCTCAGGATCTCAAAAAAAAACAAAGATCCATAATTATACACAGGAAATTTTTTTCTATTTATACTAAATGATATAACTAAGTGTGACATCAATAAATAAAATATAAACTTAAATAAAATATAAGAAATTTCAAAAAGTACATTAATAATCCCGGGATTTTCATATCCATGAGGGTTTGTCACAAATTTTCCCAAAGACAGAGAAAAAAAGAAAAAAGCATATAGAAATGGGAACCATTTTAGCTTGAACAATTACTTAAAAAGCTGACTAGTATGTGAGGACCTTGTGATGTCTCAGTGGGATCACAAACAAAAATAGAAAAGGGAAATTTCCCAAAATGGCCCTTTCCTCGAATGCTGTAGGAAGGGCAGGAGGACTGGGGGGGATCAGGGATCTTCCTAATGGAACAGCGGAGGGCTATTAAAATCAAAAAAAAGAAAGAAAATAGTTAGAAGCAGCAAACACAGAAATACTGAATACATGTTTGTCTTGATTATACAGAATAGGTGGAGCTGTACTTACAGTTTCTCCTTTTTTTTTCAAATTAATGTTTTATTGGGTTCATCCAAACCTAGATCAGCAAAACCAACATGATAGTTACTGATAGTAACAAGTGTCTTTCATAGCTATATGAACACATCTAGCAAACATAAGTCAGCAAAATTAACCTCGTAAATCATAGCTTCATAGCATCATTTATGACAAATCGGACAGAACCCTTTTCTTACATTATTCGTCCCGCACAACATTAACAATCAGATAAGTAACAGTGTGGATGTGTGTGTCAGGTCTTCCGTCTTGCTCCGTATCCCGATTAGGTAACCTTGTTCTACATTCGTTAATAGCAGTGGATACGTAGCAAAATTGAAGAAGACCTCTGTTCCTCCAAGAACTGGTATATTAACCATTAAGAATATTCAGTGAATCATCTAAGCTCCCTCAACTTCAGCAGGCTAAGAGCAGGCAGGCAGGCAACGCGCGGCACCCCCGAGGCCACACCCCCCCCTTCAGGATCATAATTCAGCTATCGGTGCATCACCCTCCAAGAGCCTAGATTGGCACCCAGAGGTCAGACAAAAGGAGTCCCTAACAGCCCGCTGGACTCGTTCCGGTAACAGAGAAATGTAGCTTTCCCATATTGCAAAAAAGTTTTCTACACGCAATTCCTTTTGTTGTTTTGCCTCCGCCCAGTCCATTTTCATTATATATGAGACTTTTTCTAAGAAAAGTCTGAATGGCGGTGCCATCTCGTGAATCCAGGTTTGTAGTATCGTTTTTACTCCTGCCGCAGAGATCAGATGCAAGAGTTTTCTACATCCTGGGGTGCATGGGAGTTCTTGTACATTAACATGGCCAAAAATTGCCCACAGCGGGTTTCTCAGAACGTAGTTTGTGAGATTGGAAGTGGTAAATGTTATGACCCTGTCCCAAAACGTTTGGATAACTGGGCAACTCCAGAGGCAATGAAATATATCTGCTCTTGGGGAACCACAGCGGAAGCAACGATCGTCTGGATAGACTCCCATTTTGTGACCTCTAACCGGGGTTATATAGGCTCTATGGTATAGTTGAAGAACCATTTCCCAGTATCTGCTGGAAGGCAAAAACCTTCTGCTGTTGTTCATTGCATAGCGTAATGTAAGAAGGTCCAAACTGGGGTCATCCCCTACCCATTGCGTTATTGTCATTGTGGTCACAGAGAAGTCTAACTGGACATGTGCCATTTTATATAGGTGTGAGGTTAAGCCCCTGGAGTTATCATATCGCAGTGTTTCCCACAAAGCAGGGTTCCATTCCTCAGGTGTTAGCTGAGAAAGTTTTTTGGAGGTATAGGCATGCGCGCAGAGATATGCGAAGAATGAGATTCTCACATTGGGAAATTTGTTTTCCTGAAACTCTGGGTTGGCCAAGAAGGTATTTAGCAAAGAAGCTTGGGGGTGAAGTCGTAGTACTTTCCGCAAATATTGCCACGCTTTCCAGGATGAAAACAATAAAGGGTTAACCCTAATTGATTCTGGAATTGTGTGGTAAGGTCTGTGTAGGAAGTTGGTAAGAGATAGCCGTCCAAGAAACTTTTGATCTTCCTCACTATTCGCGAAGGCCGACCGATGTTGTACCCAATCCACCGTGACCCGCAGGAGCGCCGCCACATTATATGTCCTAACGTTGGGCAATCCAATTCCACCATTATATTTATGTTGTTGCAGGATGACCAACGGGATACAGTTTCTCTTTTTATAGTAGGTATTACACAAGGTGACGACCAGTATAAAGAGTGTGAAGACCAAAGCGCACATTGCTGTGAAGGCTCCAATGATGATCTGGTAATAGCCTTCATGTCTGACTCCAGGTCTTCAAACTCTTTTTTTAGTAGCTCTAAAAAATGGATTTGTATTAATAGAAATTATTATGAATGTAAAGACAAGCCTTGTTTTCTCTTTACTTTGAATATAAGTAAATCTTTAATGGATGTCTCTCTTACTCTCTCTCTCCTACAGGTTGTCAGTAGTGAAATGGAAAAAGAACTCGCCTTTAGCCAGTTTATTATCTTTTTTTTTTCTCAAATTTTTTTTTAAGCATTTCAATTAAAGATAACATGGAACATACAAACTACGGGACCAACAGTGTCCCCATTAGGTTCCTTTAAAATATTACAATAAGGCAGTAAGGATATCTGTATTCCAGGAGAAATATATACATAATGAACATTGTGGTAACAGAAGCTCGTGTGGTGTAGTCTGTGTTCTATCAATTATTTCGAGATTGTTCCACTTATCTCAGTGGAGTATGACCTATAAAATTGAACAAGAATAGAAGGAGTACAATAAGGTCTAAGCGCACCAAAGAGGCAGTGAGGACAATTCGAGTCTGCTCGGGTAGGATCCGAAGATGTAGGACGACCTAAGCGAGCCTATGAGGAACCATTAAATCAAACAAAGTAACAGTGGAAGATAAGGGTTTGGCCAATGCCCTAAGTGCTCCTACGGTCATCTCTGTAGCCGGATGGGGACTTGTCTCACCCATACATGCCAGCAAGGAAATAGGGTATCCAATAGTATAGTAAGAACCGGGGGAAGGAAACAATGGGCGAAAAGACGGGAGGGGGGTCATGACAAGGTTGGGATAGTTGGGGGATACATACAAGACGTATTGACAAACATACAGAGGTTTATCATCTTTTTGATGGACAAGAATGTACTCAGGTTCTTCAAGACCTCAATCTATAAGAAAATGTAAAGATTTCTGATTACAGGTAGACAATAGTGGATAAAAAGGAAACTTGCATTTATTCTGAAGAAGATATTCCTCAGCGGTTTTAATCACTCCTAAAAGTTTCTGCTCAGGGAAGCGGGAAAAGCCTTTGGATTGTCTGGATTATACACAATAGGTGGAGCTCTGCTTACAGTTTCGTAGTATGTATATAGTATGTTTTGCATAAGGTGACGACCAGTATAACCAGTATGAAGAACAAGGCGCACATTGCTGTAAAGGCTCCAATAATAATGGGGTCATTAATGTTCATAGCCTTCACTTCTGACTCCAGGAATTCAAAGTCTTGTTTTAGTTGCCCTAAAAATGGATTTGTATTAATAGATATAATTATGAACATAAAGACGAGCCTTGTTCTCATTTTTTTTTTTAATTTAAGTAAATCTATGAAAGAAAATGTTAACAATGTTTCCATAGCCCCATATATATGAATGTCTATGTATAATCACAAATCTTTCCATTTTGTTAAAATTTAAATAATGTTTCCATAGCCCCATATACACTCACCGGCCACTTTATTAGGTACACCTGTCCAACTGCTCGTTAACACTTAATTTCTAATCAGCCAATCACATGGCGGCAACTCAGTGCATTTAGGCATGTAGACATGGTCAAGACAATCTCCTGCACTTCAAAACCGAGCATCAGTATGGGGAAGAAAGGCGATTTGAGTGCCTTTGAACGTGGCATGGTTGTTGGTGCCAGAAAGGCTGGTCTGAGTATTTCAGAAACTGCTGATCTCCTGGGATTTTCACGCACAACCATCTCTAGGGTTTACAGAGAATGGTCGAAAAAGAAAAAAAACATCCAGTGAGCGGCAGTCCTGTGGGCGGAAATGCCTTGTTGATGCCAGAGGTCAAAGGAGAATGGGCAGACTGGTTTGAGCTGATAGAAAAGGCAACAGTGACTCAAATAGCAACCCGTTACAACCAAGGTAGGCAGAGAGCATCTCTGAACGCACAGTACGGCGAACTTTTGAGGCAGATGGGCTACAGCAGCAGAAGACCACACCGGCTGCCACTCCTTTCAGCTAAGAACAGGGAAACTGAGGCTCCAATTTGCCCAAGCTCAGCGCAATTGGACAGTAGAAGATTGGAAAAACATTGCCTGGTCTGATGAATCTCGATTTCTGCTGCGACATTCGGATGGTAGGGTCAGAATTTGGCGTCAACAACATGAAAGCATGGATCCATCCTGCCTTGTATCAACGGTTCAGGCTGGTGGTGGTGGTGTCATGGTGTGGGGAATATTTTCTTGGCACTCTTTGGGCCCCTTGGTACCAATTGAGCATCGTTGCAACACCTTGTGGAATCTATGCCACGAAGAATTGAGGCAGTTCTGAAGGCAAAAGGGGGTCCAACCCGTTACTAGCATGGTGTACCTAATAAAGTGGCCGGTGAGTGTATTTTATAAGGTTGTCAGTAGTGAAATGGAAAGAGAACAATTGCTGTCTGCACTACTTGTCTGCACAACTTGGTTCTTTGTATCTCATATATAACTACTTGTTGATGAATCCTGTTGTTTAATAGTGAATAGAAAGGAAACTTACATTTATCCTGAAAAAGATCTTTCTCAGGGATTTCAATCACCCCTGAAACTTTATGCTGCTCAGGATCTGCAACAAAAACAAAGATTCTAGAATTATGCACAGGCAATTTATACTATTTATGCATAAGATGAGTATAACTACAGTGATGAAATCAATAAATAAAATATAAATAAAATATAAGTAATATCAGAAAGTAGCATTAATAATACCTGGATTTTCATATCCATGAGTGTTTTCACTAATTCTCCAAGACAGAGAAGAACAAGAAAAATCGCTGTATAGCAATGGGAAGCCATTTTAGCTATGAACATATTACTTCAGAAGCTGACTATATAGGTGAGGACGCTTGTGATGTCTCAGTGGGATCACAAACAGAAAATATGAAAAGGGAATTCCCAAAATGGCCCCATTTCCTCGATGCTGTAGGAAGCAGGAGGTCTGGGCTGGGGATCAGGGACTCTTCCTATACTGGTAACAGCGGAGGTCTATTAAAATCAAAAAACAGAAAGAAGAATAGTTAGAAGCAGCACAACACAGAAATACTGACTACATATGTTGTCTGGATTATACAGAATAGGTGGAGCTCTACTTACAGTTTCTCTTTTTATAGTAGGTATTACACAAGGTGACGACCAGTATAAGGAGTGTGAAGACCAAAGCGCACATTGCTGTAAAGGCTCCAATGATGATCTGGTTATAGCCTTCATATCTGACTCCAGGTCTTCAAACTCTTCTTTTAGTAGCTCTAAAAATTGGATTTGTATTAATAGAAATTATGAATGTAAAGACGAGCCTTGTTATCTCTTTACTTTGAATATAAGTAAATTTTTAATGGATGTCTCTCTCTCTCTCCTACAGGTTGTCAGTAGTGAAATGGAAAAAGAACTCGCCTTTAGCCAGTTTATCATCTTTTTTTTTATTTCTCAAATGTTTGTATTAAGCATTTCAATTAAAGATAACATGGAACATACAAACTACGAGACCAACAGTGTCCCCATTAGGTTCCTTTGAAATGTTACAATAAGGCAGTAAGGATATCTGTATTCCAGGAGAAATATGTACATAATGAACATTGTGGTAACAGAAGCTCATGTGGTGTGATCTGAGTTCTATCAATTATTTCGAGATTGCCCCACTTATCTCAGTGGCATATGACCTATAAAATTGAACAAGAATAGAAGGAGTACAATAAGGTCTAGGCGCACCAAAGAGGCCGTGAGGACAATTCAAGTCTGCTCGGGTCTGATCTGAAGATGTAGGATGACCTAAGCGAGCCCATGAGGAACCATTAAATTAAACAAAGTAACAGTGGAAGATAAGGGTTTGGCCGATGCCCTAAGTGCTCCTACGGTCATCTCTGTAGCCGGATGGGGACTTGTCTCACCCATACCTGCCAGTAAGATCCCGAAGGTCACCCGGGGCCGTTCCAAGGAAATAGGGTATCCCATAGTATACTAAGAACCGGGGGAAGATAACAATGGGCACAAAGACGGGAGGGGGTCACGACAAGGTTGAGATAGTTGGGGGATACATACAAGATGATGGACAAGAATGTATTCAGGTTCTTCAAGACCTCAATCTATAAGAAAATGTAAAGATTTCTGATTATATATAGACAATAGTGGACAAAATGGAAACTTGCATTTATTCTGAAGAAGATATTCCTCAGCGGCTTTAATCACTCCTGAAAGTTTCTGCTCAGGGGAGCAGGAAAACCCTTAGTGGCCCCTGAGCATGGTGGGCCCCAGGGCATTACAGGACTGAGAGGCAGACAGAGTACAAGAGTTGGAGTACAAGACTCATGTGCAGTCTTCATAGTAACTGTAAAACGAGCCCTGAGAATGATGGCGTCCACTGGTGAGCCCCGGGAATCAATATCATTGATGGATCCCAGTCATCCCAGTGCGACAATGAAGAAATTGCCCAAATTTTATTGAGTTCCAGTCATCGCCAGCAGATGTTTATTAGCTGGGTGAGAAGACTGCCAATTGCTTCCCTGATGATTCTGTAGGAAGCAGGAGGACTGGGCTGGGGATCACGGACTCTTCTTATATTGGTAACAGCGGAGGTCTATTAAAATAAAAATACAGAAAGAAGAATAGTTAGAAGCAGCACAACACAGAAATACTGACTACATATGTTGTCTGGATTATACAGAATAGGTGGAGCTCTACTTATGGTTTCTTTTTATAGTAGGTATTACACAAGGTGACGACCAGTATAACCAGTATGAAGAACAAGGCGCACATTGCCGTGAAGGCTCCAATGATGATCTGGTTATAGCCTTTACTTCTGACTCCAGGTCTTCAAACTCTTATTTTAGTAGCTCTAAAAAATGGATTTGTATTAATAGAAATAATTGAGAACATAAAGACGAGCCTTGTTCTCATTTTTCCTTGAATATAAGTAAATCTTAAAATTTTCTTTCAAATAATGCTTCCATAGCCATTTAAATATATATATATATATATATATATATATATATATATATATATATATATATATATATATATATCAGGTTGTCGGTAGTTTAATGGAAGTGAACTCACCTTTTGCCGATTTATCATCTTTTTGATAGACAGGAATATATTCAGGTTCTTCAAGACCTGAATCTGTAAGAAAATGTAAAGATTTCTCCCTGGCACTTAACCCTTTGATTCCTGCTGTCAGTGACCCCGACATAATCAAAAGGCTTTTCCCTTCTTTGTCGGGTGGTGGGGACTCCAGTGACCCGACAGAGCCCAGGGGATGGCTGCACAGAGCCCTGGAGATCTAGTGTAGCCCCAGGGCTTTCTGTGTAAGAAGCCAGCAATCAGGACACACTGTGTGCTGCCCAGTTTGCTACCTGTGTCAGACTGACACAGATTATAATGTATTCACATATGCGAATATGCTAATACATTACTAAGTGTAAAAAAAAAATGTAAAGCAGCAATCCCTCCATGGGATTTTAGAAAAAAGCACAAAAGTGTAGAAAAAATAAAGATAAAGTAAAACTAAATATTTAATAAACAATTGTGCTTACATTACACACACAAAGTAAAACCCTACACATATTAGGTATCCACACAACCGTAATAACCTGTAGAATAAATCTAACTTATTAGGTGTGAACTGTGGATGTAGAAATTAAAAAAACAAAAAAATTGGAAAATAAATTCTGAAATAATTTATAAGTGAACTTAAACTACTACCCCAAAATGTACAAATTGTGTCGAATAAAACAAGGCCTCATAACTGCGTCACTGAAAAAAACAAAAAAGTTATGAGTGTTGAAACGCAAGGTAGCAAAAACTTGAAACAAATGTTCTGGTCATTAAGTACTTTTCAGGCATTTGGGTTAAGGGAGATCGCAGGTGTTTTTTAACATCAAGAAAAAAACATTACAAAGCAAATAATAAAAAAAAAAAATTGGGCACTGCCTTCATTTTACACATTGAAATTAAACAAACATTTACACATATACTTTACTCTCTTCTAACACACCACAGTGTCTTTACTTGACAGGGTGGCTGGGTAGTAAGAATGTGTCATAACAAGGACAGATTTTTGTGACACATGATAACATGTTGCTCAGGACAAAACCTTTACATTTCTTTTCTAGGTGAATAACTAATTACTGCTTAGGATGTCACACACTCACCTGCACTGGTATGTACCACATGAGAATAACATCAAATGTTTCAGGTATTAGGGTGCTTTCACACGGTGCGTTTTTGATGGGTTTTTTTGGATGTGTTTTATGTGCAGGAAGGCACAGCAATTAATGCTATACATTGTTGCACAAAAAACGCATCCAAAAAACGCATCAAAAACGCACCAAAAACGCACCGTGTGAAAGCACCCTTACAATCAAGGAAAGTTAATCCACACATTGTAAACTAACTCCCGTACATTTTTGGGGACAGTTGGATTGTGCACGTTTCTTTGTTTGCATTATTGAAAAACTAAAAACAATGAAATTAAATATTGTAATCAAACTTTCTCTACCAGACACAAGGACCACATCCTAAAAACAAGCTGCACGGTTCACTGAGGCAGAACTCATGGGAGTTGTCTGAATAATGGACAAAGAGGGGTACAGTGAGTCGGCAAGGAAAAAAAATGGCAAAATATCACTTCTCAAGGATCTGGCTAAAACTTTTTTTTATTAAAAACAAATAAAGTTTATTTAACAAAACAAAGCAGGATAAATACAGTATCAATAACATTATTATACAACATGTGTCACGATTGGAGATAGTGGATCCTCTGGACCACCGCAAGCGATGTGTTAAGCACGCCAGGGAGCGGAATCTAAGTAGGTCCCGTGTTTTCACCGAGCCCCAGCAAGCGGGATGGACTTGCTGCATCGGGAGTCTTCCAGGTCGCTACCCCTGACGTGACTTGCTTGCGGAGGCAGCCGAGGTGCAGAGTGGTACAAAATCATAAGGCAGGCTCATAGTCGGGGACAGGCAGAAGGTCAGGACAGGCGGCAAGATTCGTGGTCGAGGAACGGAAGCAAACGATACGGTACACGGTAATCAGACAAGACTCAGGAACGCTTTCTCTATAGGCTATTGGCACTAAAGATCCGGCAGGGTAACTAGGAAGGGGCAGACTTAAATAGGGGCAGCGACTGGCAATAGCCAATTACCGGTGCGCTGGCCCTTTAAATTTAACACTGCCGGCCCGCGCGCGGCGCGGGACAGAGACTGCAGCAGGAGCGTGGTCGGGTAAGTAGCCCGGGGAACAGATTGGGAAACGAGCACGCCTGCGACCTGACATGCGGGTTGCAGCGCCGCTCGGCAGTGGGGCACAAATGCACCTGCGACCCGGGCATCTGTGACAACATGCTGCTATACATATCTCCAAATAGAAGCATACACACATGAAGAAATTGCTTACATGCAGAGGACACAAAAGAATAACAAGGTGTACTGCGGGTATTGCTACATTTAGCCAAATTGTCTGTATGTATCAGTATAGAAATATACTACTCATTAAAATGTAAGGGTATTTGGCTTTTGGTTGAAATTTCAGGATGAGCATACAATTTCTCCCCAAAATGAGACTATAGTATCTCTTAGCTTTACGATGCATACGTCCAACTGTTCAATGTTTCAGTACTTTTTGCACAACTTGCAGTCCGCTAACAAGGAGCTTAAGGCTATGTCTACACTGCATCGGACAATAAAGGGCCCTGAAAGCGGGACGTTTTTTCTCTGATGCAGGACCGCGCCTTTTTTCACGCTTAGTGCAAAAAACGCGGTCGCTTCTCGTTTTCCTGATGTCGCCCATACAATAGTATTGTATGGGAAGACGACAAAAAAACTAGAAGCGCCGGCGTATTATACAACATGTATAATACGCCACTACCAAAAGACGGGCAGAGAAAAGACAGCAGCTCGTCTTTCCTACTGCCGTCTATGGGGCTGCAGGAACGATCGTATCTTCGTCGATTTTTAAAAATTAAAAGCGCCGAAGATAAGATGTGATGCAGTGTGGACATAGCCTAGTGGCAAAATTTAAAACAGAAATTGCCCAATAAATTTAGGGAATCAATTTGAATTAGGATTTAAACAGTCCTCCTTATCATGTTGTTCACATTTTGACATCATGAGACCAAGAGAACAGCTTACAATTGATCAATGGTACCTCGCCATTGCGAGGCTTCAAGCAAAATGCTCTCAGACAGAAGTGTCCACTGAGCTTAGAGTGTCATCAGCAGGTTGTAATAGAGATACAGAGAGAATAAAAGTCACAGAAAGGCAAATAAGTTGATGTCCTTTGACTACATCAGACACTGATGAAAGCTCCATTGTAAACAATGACCTGAGAAACCAGATGATCAAGTTTTTTTTAATTAATTTTAACTTAGTTGGTGGGGGTCCATGCACAGGGCTTGACATAGGTGGAATAGGGATTGGCAGCAATAAATTGCTCTGCATAAATGTTGGTCTGTTTTACCATATTAGAAACAAAATCCTCAGAAAAGAAAAGGTAAAAAAATCAATTTTCCTTTCTGCTGGCCATATCCACGTATACACCAAAACTTTTTGTAAATTCTGCAACCTGGGGCACATGAGTAGTGGCTGGGGTCCACTCTGGGTCGCCTTCACTGGATGGTGCTGGGATACTACCTCTACCATGTCTCTGGGGATGTTTGTCTTTTGACGGATCACTAGAAGATTAAGATGTTGGAAAACACTGAAGTTCATCTCTACTATCAGAGTCACATTCACACCACAAAATTGCAATTTAACTTTTTATAATTTTAAAATAATTCTTTATGTTTCAAAAACCAAAGCCCTAATAACAAGAGGTGAGTAGAAGTCTGATAGCGAGGCAGCTGTGGATATTGTGTTTTTAGACTTTGCAAAGGCATTTGACACTGTCCCGCATAAGCGTTTTTTGAGTAAATTAGAATCCACTGGGTTAGAGATAACAGTGTGTAATTGGATTAAAAACTGGCTGCTGGATCGTACTCAGAGAGTGGTGGTAAATGACTCCTACTCTGAGTGGTCCCCGGTTGTGAGTGGTGTGCCGCAGGGCTCAGTGTTGGGTCCTCTCTTATTTAATTTATTTATTAACGATATAGTGGAAGGGATCAATAGCACGGTTTCTATTTTTTCAGATGACACCAAGCTTTGCAGGTTAGTGCAATCTTTTGGAAGATGCTCATAAATTGAAAGCCGCCTGGACACATGAGTGCTTGGGCATCACTTGGGCACTGGGGTTCAATGTGGATAAATGTAAGGTTCTGCATTGGGAAAGAAATAATCTACAGGCATCATATGTCCTTGGGGGAGAAAACTTGGGAAAGGGCTTGTTGAGAAAGATCTGGGCGTTCTTGTAGATCATAGACTACAGAACAGCATGCAATGTCAATCAGCTGCCTCTAGGGCAAGTAAGATATTGGCATGTATTAACTCCTTAAGGACCAGGCGTTTTTTTTTTGGTGACACGTTCGTTTTTTCCCTCTTTCCTTCTGAAAGCCATAACTTTTTTATTTTTTCACCTACATATAAATATGAGGGCTTTTATTTTGCCGGACAAGATGTACTTTCTAATGGTGTTATTCACTATACTATAGAATATACTGGGAAACTGCAAAAAAATTCCAAGTGGGACAAATTGTGAGAATTTTTTTTATTTTCACCATGTTTGTGGGGGTTTTGCTTTTACGGCGTTCAATCTTCGGTAAATACAATGTGTTCTCTGTATTCTACAGGTTGTTACGCATCCGGCAATACCAAACATGTAGGGTTTCCGTTATGTTTTGGTACCGTAAAAAATTCCAAACATTTTCTATTTTTGAAATTTGCGCCACGGCGCCATTTTGTGCGACCAATAACTTTTTTGTACTAACACCTACGGACGTCAATGAGGGGGCATTTTTTGCGGACTGAAGTGTACTTTTTATCGCTAGCAGTTTGGAATGCATGCGACTTTTTTGATCACTTTTATTCCATTTTTTGAGTGACGTAAAATGACCAAAAAAAAACGCAATTTTGGCGTTTGGATATTTTTTCTTCTACGGTGTTCAGCGTACGGGATAAATTATGTTATATTTTTATAGATCGGACTTTTTCGGAAGCGGCGATACCAAATATGTGCAACTTTTTTATTATTTTAATGATTTTATTTGTAAAATGGGGAAAGGGGGGTGATTTGAACTTTTAATACTTTTTTTTGTACTTTAAAACTTTTTTTTTTTTTTTTTTTCTGTAAAATTTAGTCCCCCTATGGTGCTTGACCACTAGGGGGGTGCGATTGTTAATACAACCTATGCATTGCCTATGCAATGCATTAGGGTGTACAAAGATGGCGGTTTCCCCACTTCTTGTCTGCGGACGGAAGTGGGGCAAACCGGCCAGGGTAAGTGACGGGAGCCTTCACAAGGCTCCCCACCACCATGCCCGGTTGTCGGATCGGCGCAGCTATGACCGTAACGATCGGTGTGCGGCACCGATCGTCATTCATTCAGACGCCGCGGCCATATTTGCCGCGGTGTCTGATGGGCTAAACAGCGCCAGCGTGCGGAGCCACCCGCCGGAGCGATCCCCCTGCAAAGCCCCTTAGCAGCCCTGGGACATACTCATACGCCCAAGGTCGTTAAGGGGTTAAAAGAGGCATGGACTCGCGGGACAAGGATGTAATTCTACCGCTGTACAAAGCATTGGTGCGTCCTCACTTAGAATATGCTGTTCAGTTCTGGGCCCCAGTTTATAGAAGAGATGTAATGGAGCTAGAGAGAGTACAAAGACGAGAACCAAACTTATAAGGGGAATGGATGCATCTTAGTTATGAGGAGAGGTTAGTAGAATTGAACTTATTTAGTCTGAGAAAAGACAACTCCAGGGACATGATTAATTTATATAAATATATAAATGGTCCTATAAAAAGATATGGGGAAAAATTATTTCAAGTGAAGCCCCTCAAAAGACAAGGGGACGTTCCTTCGACTAGAGAAAAAAGGATTCAATCTCAGAGGAGAAGAGCGTTCTTCACTGTAAGAACTGTGAATCTGTGGTATAGCCGCCTGAGGAGCTGTCACAGCAGGAACTGTAGAGAGCTTCAAGAAAGGCTTAGATACCTTCCTGGAACTAAAGAATATTAATGCGTATGTAGCTATGTAAAATTCTGGATCCTGGCTGCTGGAGGCTCTGAGGTCAGAGATGGGGTCTGCACTGGAGCAGATTGGTTCTTGCCTTGTGGGTTCCAGGGCATTAACCAGTGATGAGGCTGGGCTTAATGTCCTTGTCTCTCTCCCTTCACCCACATTTTCCCCACCTTTGGTTGAACTTGATGGACACGTGTCTTCTTTCAACCGTACTAACTATGTAACAAAGTTGCTCAGCACAGGGTATGTAAACTGCAGGCTGATGGACAGCACTGATAGGAATAGTGATAGTTATGTATTATTGGAGTAAACTGGCGCTTTAGGTCAATAACAAGCTGACAGCCCTGGTATGGATAATCATGATGAGTTTTTGGGGTGACATTAACTGATGGCACTAACAGGGACAATGATTATAAAACTTTGAAAATTTCAAATGTTTCCAAAATTTCACCACATTTTTATATTTTTCAGAGATAAACATGGATTGTGTATCCCTATTTTAAACCCAGATCTTTCAGAGCCTTCTTGCTCTTTAAATGTCTCTTCTTTGCTTGAAGAATAGATGCAATAATAATCTTACTTTATTGATTTAGAACCATCTAGCTGTATATTAGACTGGAGTTTACATATAATTACAGTAACTGATGTTAGGAGAAGCTGAATAATGTCTAAATTTCAATGGTTTTTATGATAACATTTTAATAAAAAAACTTATTCAGCCTACATATATGCATTATTAAATAGAGCTGTAGTATGACATGGCAAATGTTAATTTTATTTGGACTATGTTGACCCTTTTCCTAAATGTATATGTTTTCCAGTCCTCTCCAGCAGATATTTATTAGCTGGGTAAGAAGACTTCCCTTTCCTTGCTTCCCCGATGATTTTGTAGGAAGGCAGGAGGACTGAGCTGGGGATTAGTGTTGAGCGATTGCGTTGGCTATCGAGATCGATGGGTAGCCCGGCGCTTTCGATAAGGTTTTTCGATAGTGAGATCGATTATGCGCGATGACCCTTAAAGTCTATGGGAGAGCAACAACACCTTCATTATTACACCCAAACAAGGCTGGAGAAGCTGAAATTAACATTTCCACAACAGTCAAATGGATACGGTGCTACATCTTAGGCAAACACTTAGGTTATAAAAGTCACAGAAAAAAAGTCACAGACCATTTACTATCCCTGTCTCGTACCACAGCATCACCCCTAAACCCGCATCACCCCCAAATTAAAAAGTGCCAGAAGGCAGTTTGATTTGAACCCTCCCTGTTACTTGAACTGGACATTGACTATACCTGTCCTGGGCCACAGCATGAGCCCCAAACCTGCATGACCCCCACATTTAAAAAGTGCCGGAAAAGGAGTCTTTCAACCCCACTTTTAGTTGAATGGACATTGACTATACCTGTCCTGGGCCACAGCATGACCCAGGGCCGGGGGTTCAGTGGGTGCGGTGTTTAAAGCCCCGGCTGGCGTCCCTCATTATTTTAAAACGCAGGTTAATGCCCCGATGACGCAGCAACGAAAACTATGTGCTGAAGCAGAGTGCGGAAGCGGAAGTGTGAGAATCCAGCCTTCCTCTGTACACAGTCAAATACCTGGGTAGCGCTTGCCCCACCGTATGAGTGTGGACCAATTGAGCTTCACTTGGAAATAAATGGTGGTTAACGCCCTGTTACACCAGGTGCCCTTTTTCTTGGCATTCTTTTTCTATTTTACTCAACGTGCTGGAGGAAATGGTAGTATAGCTGCATGTCACGCAAAATGCCCCAAAAAATTCAAAAAATGACCCTTGGCCACTTTGGTCAATTGTGAGAACAAATGTCTGTTAGAAACAACATTTTTTTTATAATAGGACCTGTAGTATTTCTGCATTTCAAGCAGCATGACCAAAAATTATAAAAATTATTTCTCAGCCACTGTTAAAATTGTGAGTGAGAAATGCCACTTAGAAAACCGCATTTCTGTTCCAAAGGACCTGTTATTGCTGTATCTCACGAACATGACCCCAAAAAAAATTG
>JAODAL010045810.1:0-31572 GCA_025379985.1 Phyllomedusa bahiana | reverse complement strand
TAAATAGTTGCCCTATGTTTTTTTCTGGAGAGAGGGGCTTCTTGCTGCCCTTTGAACCAGGCCTTGCTCCATGAGTCTCCGCCTCACAGTGCGTGCAAAATGCACTCACACTGCCTGCTGCCATTCCTGGCATGCTCTGCACTGTGGTACCCCGATTCGAGTTGAATCACTTTTAAGAGACGGTCCTGGGCTTGCTGGTCTTTCTTGGGCGCCCTGGACCCTTTTTGGCAACAATGGACGTCTCTCCTTGAATTCCTTGATGATGCGATAGATTGTTGACTGAGGTGCAATCTTTCTAGCTGCGATACTCTTCCCTGTTAGGCCAGTTTTGTGCAGTGCAATGATGACTGCACGTGTTTCTTAGAGAAAACCATGGTTAACAGAAGAAAAACCCAATGATGCCAGCCCCAGCCTCTTTTTAAAAAGTGTCCAGTGGTGTGATTCTTACTTAATCATGACAGATTGATCTCCACCCTGTCCTCATCAACACCCCACACTGTGTTAATGGAGCAATCACTGAAACGATGTTAGCTGGTCCTTTTAAGGCAGGCCTACAATGAAGTTGAAATGTGTTTGGGGGGAAAAAGTTCATTTTCTAGGCAACTATTGACTTTGCAATTAATTGCTGTTAAGCTGATCACTCTTTATAACAGATGTAATCAGATATTATTGGGCTTCGCAACTCTGTAGGATCCCAGCTTGGTCTACCTTACTGGCAACCTCCAAATGGATGGAGATAGAGAAATTATGGCTCGCCCTGACACATCCCAACTCCTGGGTTTGGGCTACTTCCCAGATACATGTTGACACCCCTTTGCTGGGGCCCCATGCAGCTCCCCTAGGATGGTTTGGAACAAATGTAGGAGGAAGTTTAATTTATGTTCTACGTCTTCTCCATGACTTCCTTTTTGTTCCACCCCTGTTCCCGGAAGGTATGGGCTCTTTATCCTTAAAACCATGGTTTGATAGGGGGCTATTCCGTTTTGCCGACATTGTGGACCACCGCACAAGATGCATTCTTCCTTTCCAGTCCCTGCAAGTAGACTTTGACATACCACAGACATGCTACTATTCTTACCTGCAAATCTCACACTTTCCATTTAGTACACTCCGCTCTTCAGTGGTGTCCACTCCATCTAGATTTGAATTACTTTGTAAACTGAACACTTCCACTAGGGGGTTGATATCTGATATTTACTTGATGTTGTTGAGCCCACTCCCAGATGATCCCCCTCGGCATTCCTACATGCTGAAGTGGGAGCGGTTTCTGGGTAGACACATACCCCCAGATGAATGGGACATAATTTGGAAAAGAGCTTTTCAATCATCCCTATGCAGCGTTTACAAAGAAAATCAGCTAAAAATTCTAATGCTATGGTACCATACGCCTGCTTTACTCCATAGGCTCCAGCCATCATTCCCAGATCTTTGTTGGCGGTGTAACGCTCCAGAAGCCCATGTGTATCATATTTTCTGGGGGTGTGTGCATATCCAACCACTCTGGGCGGATGTGCTCAAGTTTGTTAATGACTTCTTTGGAATTCAGTTGTGCCTAGATCTGGCAATATGTATATTGAATTTGTTCTCAAGGAGGTTGGAAAAACCTACTCAGAAATTACTCTTGCACATCCTCACTGCAACGAAATGTATGATCTCCTCTTACTGGAAGAGGTCGGACCCTCCTAAATTGAGTGATGTTCTGAAACGATTGAGAGATATAAGGTCCCTAGAGCATCTCACGGCTATGTTAAATAATACTATAGATAAATTTTATCTGACATGGAACATCTGGATGTCTATGTAACGACTCATGATATCTGATATCTAACGTAACTAGACCTTTTAGCAGCCCCTAAGATCTTGCAGCAGATTATGTTGGCTCTCCCTTTCCCCCTTCTTGTCTGTGTGCAATCATTTGTCCTCTATGTATTGGCCCTCATTCGGGTCTGTTTTGATGTTGAAACATTTCCCTCTATGTAGATATGTAATAACTGGATATGCTATGCCTCATACGACATGTTGTACTGCTTGCAAAGTGTATCCTTGACCTGCCTTATGTTCCTGCGTGAACAGACTTAAGGGAATTGTGAATTTATTGTCTGTTTTTTTTTTTCTTCGATACAAATTTTTTCAATAAAAATACAATTGAAAAAAAAAGAATGAGTTAATGCAGCAAGTCAATATTTGCAGTGTTGACCCTTCTTCTTCAGGACCTCTGCAATTCTCCCTGGCATGCTCTCAATCAACTTCTGGACCAAATCCTGACTGATAGCAGTCCATTCTTGCACAATTAATGCTTGCATTTTGTCACAATTTGTTGGCTTTTGTTTGTCCACTCATCTCTTGATGAGTGACCACAAGTTCTCAATGGGATTAAGATCTGGGGAGTTTCCAGGCCATGGACCCAAAATCTCTATGTTTTGTTCCCTGAGCCATTTAGTTATCACCTTTGCTTTATGGCAAGGTGCTCCATCATGCTGGAAAAGGCATTGTTGATCACCAAACTGCTCTTGGACGGTTGGGAGAAGTTGCTCTTGGAGGACATTCTGGTACCATTATTTATTCATGGATGTGTTTTTAGGCAAGACTGTTAGAGAGTCGCTTCCCTTGGCTGAGAAGCAACCCCACACATGAATGGTTTCTGGATGCTTTACAGTTGGCATGAGACAAGACTGCTGGTATCGCTCACCTTGTCTTCTCCGAACAAGCTGTTTTCCAGATGTTCCAAACATTCGGAAAGGGGATTCATCAGAGAAAATGACTTTACCCCAGTCCTCAGCAGTCCACTCCCTGTACCTTTGGCAGAATATCAGTCTGTTCCTGATGTTTTTTCTGGAGAGAAGTGGCTTCTTTGCTGCCCTCCTTGACACCAGGCCTTGCTCCATGAGTCTCCGCCTCACAGTGCGTGCAGATGCACTCACACCTGCCTGCTGCCATTCCTGAGCATGCTCTGCACTGCTGGTAGCCCGATTCCGAAGTTGAATCACTTTTAAGAGACGGTCCTGGCGCTTGCTGGTCTTTCTTGGGCGCCCTGGAGCCTTTTTGGCAACAATGGACGCTCTCTCCTTGAATTCCTTGATGATGCGATAGATTGTTGACTGAGGTGCAATCTTTCTAGCTGCGATACTCTTCCCTGTTAGGCCAGTTTTGTGCAGTGCAATGATGACTGCACGTGTTTCTCTTAGAGATAACCATGGTTAACAGAAGAGAAACAATGATGCCAAGCACCAGCCTCATTTTAAAGTGTCCAGTGGTGTGATTCTTACTTAATCATGACAGATTGATCTCCAGCCCTGTCCTCATCAACACCCACACCTGTGTTAATGGAGCAATCACTGAAACGATGTTAGCTGGTCCTTTTAAGGCAGGCCTACAATGAAGTTGAAATGTGTTTTGGGGGAAAAAGTTCATTTTCTAGGCAACTATTGACTTTGCAATTAATTGCTGTTAAGCTGATCACTCTTTATAACATTCTGGAGTATATGCAAATTGCCATTATAAAACCTGATGCAGTAGACTTTGTAAAAATTAACATTCGTATCATTCTCAAAACTTTTAGCCATGACTGTATGCTCCCCCCCAAATAACACAGCCTTATACCCTGTGCTCCCCCCATATAACAGCCTTATAAGTCTTCTCTACTTCCTGCCTGATAACAGAGGGTGTAAGAGGGCGGCAGTGTGCCTTTCTCACATTTTTTTCATCAGTTCAGGCTGTATGTATAACTGCTTACACCAATGCAGGTGTTCTGGTTATAAGTAGTTTGTGGAGCCTGGAGCTGATAGCTCTGCAGACATGAGAACATTGCAGGAGGCTGCAGAACTGTGACATCCTCTCCCTTACACTGCTCACACACAATGATGATGTCACAACTCTTTAGTGAGGGAACACACGCCTCCTGGGAGGAGAGGCATGCCTACTGAGAGAAGAGACTCGAACCTGGATTTGAAGCTTAAACAGATAGAAACAACTGAAGCCTATGATAAAACTCCTTTAAGGGCTGTTTTACAGTCGGGGAGGGGCTGTGTTGCCCTTTTTGGGATCAGGTGCCTCGCCTAGGTAGGGATAGACAGGAGTAGGGCAGAAAATGTCAGTTATGAGGTAGTTTTCTTTTAGTATGGTATTAAAAGTTATGTTTTCTTCTTATTGATATTGTGGATCAACAAACATTCTCTAATCTAATGTCAGTTTTTCTGTATTTAGATTCCAAGACCACATTGTATATTATTGTTTTTTGCTATTTAACACCCTACCTCTGATTAAGGCAAACATAAGTTTGTCATACAAAAGTAAATTTGATTTTTTACCTGGCCCTAATTTGATTGTTCAAGTATAAAATCCACAATTGGTAATCATAGCAAAGATTAGATTTGGGTTTTATTTTTTACACTGCACTAGAGGACCTGATCTGATCATTTTATGGTAAAAAAGTTATGTTTTATCTGTGATAGTTTTGATGGAAGAAGTCCATTGCAAAGTCTAGATATCATGGCCTTCATTAATTAAAACTGGACTATTTTGCACCACCAGAGTTAGAGAGGATAGTTGTGTAAAAGCAATAAAACATAGAAAAAATATCCTGTATATAAATTGGGTATTGCTGTAATCTAATTGAACAGTTGAGTAAAGTTAACATTTCACTTATACTGCGCCGTCACCATTGTAAAAAAAAACTACCAGGATTGCTGTATTTTGTTCATCCGAGCTCACCAATATCAATGTTAAAAAGTGATCAAAGGGTCAAATGAACCCCAAAATGGTACCAATGAAAACATCAGCTAATCCCACAAAAAACAAGCCCGTAATCAGCTCCATACACTGAAAAAAAAAAAAGTTATGGCTGTCAATAGTGAAACATAAAAAAACTATGCAAAATTGATATTGTTTTAATTGTACTGACCCACATAGTAAAGTTATAATGTCATTAATACTGCTTTGCTGATTTTTTTTTTCTCCATTTTCAAGGCCCAGGGCTAAAAAAAACTTTGAAGCACCTGTGGGCCCAAAATGCACAAAACACCCCTATATGAAATCCCAGAGGGGTGTTGAATCCAAAATTAGGTAATTTCGGGAAGGTTTCACCAGTTCGGGTTCTTTGAGGGCTTTGGAAATGCGACATGGTATCCACCAATTTATGTGTTCCAAAAGCCAAATAGCACTGTCTCCCTTGTACGCCCTTTCATGCACCCAAACAGCAGTTTATACCCCATATAAGGTATTTAAATTTTTCATTTTCTCAGCATAATGCTAAAAAGATTTGTGAAACACCTGTGGGGTCAATATACTTACAACACCCTGGGATATATTCCTTAAGGGGTGTAGTTTCCCACCTAATGTCTCTTTAGGGATATTTATACACTCCCCAATGTCATAAAAATTAAAAACCCCAAAAAAACTGATGTCAATGTAAAGTAAACATTTTGTGGATACTAGTTATAAACTATTTTGTGTGAAATAATCATCTGTCTTACATGCAGAAATTTGTGAACTTTAAAAATGGCACATTTTTCCAAATTTTTATATTTTTGACAAATTAACAAGGATTATAGCGACCAAAATTTATTACTAAATTAAAGCACAATGGGCCACATGTATGAAACTGTTTAGGTCTAAAACTCACTCTTTTGCCCATAGTAACCTGTAGACCTAAACAGGTGGCCCAATGTGTCATGAAAAATTATCAAGTTTACATACACTATATAAAGAGACACATTGTATGTTTTTCTCACTATCTGACATGAAATCAGAATAAACCTTACCCATTTTAGGTTAATTAGGATTACCAAAATTATTTATATTTGCCAGATGCCAGAATAATTAGAGAGAATTTTTAAGGCATTTTTATTACTTTCTGCAAAGTCAAAAGTTTAGATACATTTCATTAGTATGGTAGCATTGTACTTAAACTGTATGACTTGGGTCAAACATTTTGGATATCCTTCCACAAGCTTCTCACAATAGTTGGTTCCTGACAGAACTACTGTAACTGAGCTATGTTTGTAAGTCACTGTAACGGTCTGTGGTGGTGGATCCGCTGGACCACCGCAAGCGATGGTGAAAGCCCATACCAGGGAGCAGAATCTAAGTAGGTCCCAGTATTCACCAGAGCCCGCCGCAAAGCGGGATGGACTTGCTGCGATGGGAGTCTACTAGGTCGCTACCACTGGCGGAACTTGCTTGCGGTGGCGGCCAAGGGTAGGCGAGGTACAGATTCGTCAGACAGGCTCGTAGTCAGGGACAGGCAGGAAGGTCAGGGCAGGCGGCAGAGATTCGAGGTCAATAAACGTAGGCAAGCAGTTCGGTACACGGTAATCAGGACAAGGCTTCTGGAACGCTTTCACAATAGGCTATGGGCACTAAAGATCTGGCAGGGTCACCAGGAAGAGGCCGGCTTAAATAGGAGCAGTGTCCAGTAATCAGGCTCTGTCACATCACCGCGCCGCCTATGCAGGGCGGCAATACGGAGCCGGCGGCAGCTCGGAGCGGCGGGAGCGACCAGGAGCTGGAGCCAGAGTCAGGTAAGTGGCTGTTTTTTTTTTTTTTTTTTTTTTTTTAACTACCTACAGGGGCCCGACTACTAGGGGGGCCCTGGCTACTAGGGGTGTCCTGGCTACTAGAGGGGCCCTGGCTACTAGGGGGGTCCTGGCTACTAGGGGGGCCCTGGCTACAAAGGGGTCCTGACTACTAGGGGGGCCCTGACTACTAATGGGGCCCTGGCTACTAGGGGGGCCCTGGTTACAAAGGGGTCCTGACTACTAGGGGGGCCTGGCTACAAGCGAGGTGGTAAAAGGGGGGGCCCCTGGCTGCTGGGGGGTCCTGGTCAAAGGGGCCCGATCGGGGGGGGCCCTGATACTAGGGGGGCCTGGTATGGGGGCCCTGGCTACTAGGGGGGCCCTAGCTACTAGGGGGCCCTGGCTACAAGGGGGGCCCCGGGTATAGGGGGGCCCTGGTACAAAGGGGGCCTGGTACATGGGGGCCCTAAATACCTAAAGGGGGCCCCTGACTACAAGGGGGGCCCTGGCAACCTACGGGGGGGCCCTGATAAAAAAGGGGCCCCTGGCCCCCCTTAGGGGGGCCCTGGTCAGAGGGGCTTGGCTAAAAGGGGGGCCTGGTCCCTTTTTTTACGGGGGGGGCGCCTGGCAATCTAAGGGGGCCCTGACTACCTACAGGAGGGCCTT
This sequence comes from Phyllomedusa bahiana, assembly GCA_025379985.1. NCBI lineage: Eukaryota > Metazoa > Chordata > Amphibia > Anura > Hylidae > Phyllomedusa > Phyllomedusa bahiana. The sequence goes on along the minus strand of JAODAL010045810.1, from coordinate 24,394 downwards.
GACTACAAGGGGGGCACTGACTACAAAGGGGGCCCTGGCTACAAGGGGGTCCCTGGCTACCTATAGGGGAACCCTGACTACAAGGTGGGCCCTGGCTACCTACATGGGGGGCCCCTGGCCTATAGGGGGCCCTCTCTACAAAGGGGGCCTGACTCCTAAGGGGGGCCCTGCAATCTAAGGGTGCCCTACTACCTACAGAGGGCCCTGACTAAAAGGGGGGGTTTTGGCTCCCAAAGGGGGGCCCTGACTACAAGGGGGGCCCTGGTCCTACACGGGGGCCCTTTTAAAAAGGGGGGCCCCTGACTCCCTAAGGGGGCCTGACTCCCTACGGGGGCCTGGTATCAAAAGGGGGCCCTGAACAAAAAAGGGGGCCCTGGCTCCCAAAAATTAAAAGGGGGGCTCTGAACAAACCCACGTGCTAAAGGGGGGGCCCTGATTTCCTGAACACAAAATTAAAGGAGGCCCTAATATATTTACCTAAAGGGGCCCTAACTACCTGTTACTACCTAAAGGAGCCCCCCTAAGTCTGTATATCCCAAAAGGAGACCTAACGGGAACTCCAAAAGGAACCCAAACTGCCTGTATAGTACCTAAAGGAGCCACAAAACTGCTGTATACTCCTAAGGGCCCCTAAGTGTCTTTTACTATAAAGGGGGCCAAACTGCTTGCGCTTTTTAAAAGGGGGGCCCCTAACTCCCAAAGTTACCAAAACTGGGGGAAACCCCCTACTCGCCAAACAAATTTGGGACCACAAACCCCTCCTCAGTACCTAAGGGGGGCCCTCAACTTAACTGTAACGTCTACTTTATAATGGGGCCTGTGATCTACCTAGGGGGTTTTACTACCATTGTGGCTAGGTACCCCCCAGCTTGCTGGGGAGGCCTCAAACTTTTCCGCGAGAGTCTCCTACCCAAATAGGGCCCATCTGTTTCTGGAGCCCTTCCCCCCCCAATCTTTGGAAATGGTTGTACCGTTTTTCCCACCCTGGGGGTTTGTACAGTGATGGGAATAGGTGAAGAGATGCTGGAAAATTGGGATTTAAGATATTTGTGTGAAATTTTTGCAGGGATGAGTTTTGGCGGGAAAGTATCATGGCGGTGTGGAAAGATGCAGAAGAAAAGGGAATAAGAAGATCAAGAGAAAAAGAACGACTCATCAGATATGAATATCCCGGGGGTCCCTATTTAGGGGGTTATTTTTTATATTGTAATGTGATGGTGACCTGAGCTGGTGTCTGACCTCTATGTGGTCTCTATATGGAGGTGTTGTAGGTTATACCTGAGCTGGTGTCTGACCTCTATGTGGTCTCTATATGGAGGTGTTGTAGGTTATACCTTAGCTGGTATCGGACCTCTATGTGGTCTCTATATGGTGGTGTTGTAGGTTATATCTGAGCTGGTGTCTGACCTCTATGTGGTCTCTATATGGCAGTGTTGTAGGTTATACCTGAGCTGGTGTCTGACCACTATGTGGTCTCTATATGGCGGTGTTGTAGGTTATACCTGAGCTGGTGTTTGACCACTATGTGGTCTCTATATGGTGGTGTTGTAGGTTATACCTGAGCTGGTGTCTGACCTCTATGTGGTCTCCATATGGTGGTGTTGTAGGTTATACCTGAGCTGGTGTCTGACCTCTATGTGGTCTCCATATGGTGGTGTTGTAGGTTATACCTGAGCTGGTGTCTGACCTCTATGTGGTCTCTATATGGCGGTGTTGTAGGTTATACCTGAGCTGGTGTCTGACCTCTATGTGGTCTCTATATGGAGGTGTTGTAGGTTACACCTGAGCTGGTGTCTGACCTCTATGTGGTCTCTATATGGCAGTGTTGAAGGTTATACCAGAGCTGGTGTCGGACCACTGTGTGGTCTCTATATGGTGGTGTTGTAGGTTATACCTGAGCTGGTGTCTGACCTCTATGTGGTCTCTATATGGCGGTGTTGTAGGTTATACCTGAGCTGGTGTCTGACCTCTATGTGGTCTCTATATGGCGGTGTTGTAGGTTATATCGGCGTTAGTTTAGTGGCAGCGTACATGTGTCCCTGATTGTAAGAGTGAGGGAACACCTGACCCTGTGATAGGAGTTACACTTTCTTTCTTGCTGGTGTTTATTTTAGAAGGTGGTGAGGTGCGTGACCAAGGGAAACGTGGAGGGGATATTGTATGTGGGTGGAGGGGATATGGATGGAGCTACTTAGCCCTGTGATGATATGTTAGACTGACATATGTGTGAGATACAGATATGTGACTCTCTTGCTATTGTACTACACAATACAGTTCTGTTTTGCACACTGTATTATGTGGTAAAATGGGTGCATTTATGTCCGAGAGGCCGGTAATATTTTCATGTACAGTAGGGTGGGCCCCCCAAGATTAACTCTCCTGTGGGCCCCAGACCCCCCAGTCCGACACTGCCAGTAATGGCCAATTACCGGTGCACTGTCCCTTTAAATTTAACACTGCCGGCGCGTGCGCCCTAGGGAGCGGGGCCGCGCGCGCCGCGGGACAGAAACGGATGGAGCAGGAGCGTGGCCGGGTAAGTGGACTTTGGCACCGGCAGAGGAGCGAGCGGACCCCCGACCCGACGTGCGGGACGGGGTGCCGCTCGGAAATGGGGCACGGACGCGCCCGCGAGCCAGGACAGGGGTCGCAGGGGCATCCGTGACAGTCGCCTTGCTTACACCTGCCTTTTCAGCTTTGCCTATAAATTTTCAATAGGATTGAGATCAGGGATTTGTGATGGCCACTCAAAAACATTGACTTGGTTATCCTTAAGCTACTTTGTAACTAGTTTGGCAGTATGCTTCAGGTCATTGTCCATTTGGAAGACCTATTTCCGTCGAAGCTTTAACTTTCTGGCTGATGTCTTGAGATGTTGCTTCAGTATTTCCACATAATCTTCTTTCCTCAGGATGCTATCTATTTTATGAAGTGCACCAGTCCCTCCTGCAAAAAAACAACCCCACAGCATGATGCTGCAACCCATGTGTTTCACAGTTGTGATGGTGTTCTTAGGCTTCCAAGCTTCTCCCTTTTCCCCACAAACATAATGATGATCATTATGGTCAAACAGTTCCATTTTAGTTTTGTTAGGCCACAGGACATGTTCCTGTGCGCATTTGCAAACATTAATTTGTTTTTTATATGTTTATTTTGGAGTAATGGCTTTTTCCTGGAAAAAGTGGCCTTTCAGCTCATATTGACACAGTACTCATTTCACTGTGGATAATAACACAATCTTACCAGCTTCTGCCAGCATCTTCACAAGGTCTTCTGCTGTTGTTCTTGGGTTGATATGCACATGTCGGATCAAAGCACATTCATGTCTGAGACACAGAACCCGTCTCCTACCTGAGCGGTATGATTGTTGGACATTCCCATCTTGTTTGTACTTGCATATAATTGTTTGTACAGATGAACGAGGCACCATTAGGTACCTGGAAATTGCACCCAAAGATGATCCAGACTTGTGCAAAAATCCACAGTTCTCTTCCTTATATCTTGGCTTTCTTTAGACTTTCCCATGATGTTACACACAGAAGCAGTATGTTTCTAGTGTGAATTGAAATATATCGCAAGAGGTGTGTCTCTAATTAACTCAGATGTTGCCAATAAACCTATAAGAAGCTTCCAAAGACATGGCATCATCATATGGGCTGCCCCAAATTGTTTAAACTACAAAGCTTGGTTAGGCTGTGCACATCACAAATATATTTTGAAAAACGTAGGCATAGGTGCACACTGACAAGGCAATAGCATACGTCTAATACAAATAATCAGTGCGCACACTAAAAACTAAGTAAACATCAAGGTATATAGGAATAATTTGAAAATGCATTACTGGCTAATAAAGGAAAATATGAAAACCTGGGATACTTAGTTTGCAATTTTTGATCAAAAAATGTTTAAGCTCACCTCCCAAAGCGTCAAGGGGATCCCAGTACAGGTGAGTCCCTAACACTAACATGTTACCTCACTAGGAGTCCATTCAGACTACAACATCTCAGGGAGTGAGAGTAACTTACTACTGAAATACCCTGCACTGGTTTAAAAGAGGTAGGCGGAGTGCAGCAAGCCAATGGGGTTGCCATTCCCCAAATAAACTACAAAGCTTGGTTAGGCTGTGCACATCACAAATATATTTTGAAAAACGTAGGCATAGGTGCACACTGACAAGGCAATAGCATACGTCTAATACAAATATCAGTGGCACACTAAAAACTAAGTAAAACATCAAGGTATATAGGAATATTTGAAAATGCATTACTGCTAAGGAAAATATGAAAACCTGGGATACTTAGTTTGCAATTTTTGATCAAAAAATGTTTAAGCTCACCTCCCAAAGCGTCAAGGAGGTGCCACTGATATTTGTATTAGACCAAATTGTTTAAAGGCATGGTAATCCTAGTGTATGTAAACTTTTGACTTTTCAGAAAGTAGTAAAAATGCCTTAGAAATTCTCTCTGTCTCATTATTCTGGCATTTGGCAAATATAAATAATTTTGGTAATCCTAATTGACCTAAAACGGGTAAGGTTTACTCTGATTTCATATCAGACAGGGTGAAAAACATGCAAATGTGTCTCTTTATTTAGTGTATGTCAACTTCTGGTTTTAACTGTAGATAAAAACCATTAAAAAGTTATTCCCACATGTGACATGTAAGATTTGAAAAAATGAGACTCTGTCAGAAAGGTCAAAACTGGCTGCAGTGGTAGGGGGTAAAAAATAGTGTTTTAATTGCTCATGTGTGACTCCTCCTATAAACTTGCATTATACATTATATGCTCAGCACCACTCCTCTTTCAGCTAGACATTGTGACTGCAAACGGTGCAGCATCTAAAGTGTTAACAGCAGGGACAGAGCCAGCTCCATCTCTGCTGTTAGCAGCGGATGCCGGCTGTACTGATCAGTGCCACCGCTGAACAGTGCTCTCTCGGGCCGGCATAAGCCTGGAGAGGAGCGATGCTGTGGGAAGCTGGCAGTGGGGTTTAACCCCTTAAATAGTACTGATGGCTTCCCGCAGCATCGCTCCTCCTCACCCTCCTCCCGGCCCGAGAGAGCGCATTTGGACTATTTTGGGGGAGAAAATAGTGTGTCTTATTGTATGAAAAATATGGCAAGTGTTTTAATCCTGTCTGTTTTTAATTTATTTTTAAATGTTTAAACATTTCATTTTCTTTTTTTGTCCCACTATGGGACAACATTACACAATCATTTGATCACTTTTATAACCGCATAAAAATGTAAACCAGGAGTCAGCAGCAATGTGTTTTGTCAGCAGCGGGACGTAAAGGGTAAACTCTGCTGTAACCCTTACACAAACACAAAAAATTAAAAAATCTATAATACACCACCACGCTCCCCTAAATAATAAACCATCAATTTATAACAAGTACCAGTAAATAAAAGCAATTTAAGAACTCCAATTCTCTATCTAAAATGAATAGGATCAGGTCATAAGTGCATGTCCACAATAATTGCTGAAGCATACACATAGAAGATCTATTAACAACAAGTTCTCATACCTATTTGGGCGTAAGATGTACCCCTTTGCTGTATGAAAAAATGCACTCTGACAAATAGCTGATGCAGATTCAGCCGTTATAGTGTACAAGATCCTGCCTTGTTTTTTGCGGATAGTGTGAGTCCGAATTGAGGACGCTCCATCCGCCAGCGTTCGCACTCCTACTGACAGACAACTAAGAGTGTCGTCACTTACAGCTACATAAGCCCTCAAGCTCCGAAACATCCGACGCATCCGATAGCAAGTTCCTTCATTAAGGTCATGTTCCACAGCATAGTGGGGCTTCTTATAGAACACACAGCTTGTCCCGGTAGGATAATTATACTGCAGCAGCCCATCAGAGAATAAAATGTAGCAGTTCCAGCAACAATCTCATGCATATACTGTATCACCAATATTACAACTAAAAAATATACTTTTTAAATCTTTAATAATCTAAGAACAATAAGTATAGCACAACTTTATAAAAAAAAACATTTTATGGTTTCAATAATTTCCTTTTTACAAAAATTCAAAATTCTCAGAGTTCAGACCATTCGGGAGCCATACGTATTTTCAATGACCCCTTAACCACCAGCCGAAGCCATTTGGGTGGCCTCTCTGACAGAGCCCCTATTTTTTATAAAATCTGCATGTGGACCTGAAGCGTGAGAATAACTTTTCACAATTTAACCTATCCATGTGATTTCAGTAGATTGTTTTCTTGAGACACATTGTGTTTTTAAGATATAGTCAAGAAAATTTTGGTCCAAAAGTCTTTGTTAACTTCTTGTAAAAAATATCAAAGAATCCGTGAAAAATTTTGAAAAATTTACCATTTTACAAACTTCATAAAATTTTCTGCGTGTGTAAGAACAATATTTATATCCACACAACAAATAGCCATATAACTAGCAATCAAACCATATGTCTACTCTAGGGTTGGCATCATTTTTTTAAATGTCTTTTTTTTATGTATGTCATTAGAGGGCCTTAGAAATTTAGTAGTAATGAATTCAAATTTATCAAGAAAATTTGCGCAAATATACAAATATTTTTAGGACCCAGTGCCAGATTCTCAACGTTGAATGTTTAGATAAGCCTGTAAGTTTAGAGTAACCCCCATAAATGACTTCATCTAATAACACTCACCCCCCTTAAGGTATTCAAAACAGCATTAAGGAAAGTTTATTTACAGCCCCATAGGTGTTTCCACGAAGGAATTAAAGCAAAGTGGAGGTGAACTTTCAAAATTTCACTATTTTTTTGCAGATTTTAAATTTTATCCATTTATCTTCAAACAAGAACACGGTAAATGTGATCAGGGAAATCTGCCAACTTAATCTATTGATTCCCCAGACTTGCCATTTATCGGACGATATCCCATAATGTGGTCCTAACACTGCGCGATTTGGCTCACCACAAATCCCTATGAATAAGGAAAGGTGACGACCTACTGGACTCTGGACCTCTCATTTTCTATTACATTTTATTATAAGGTCCATTTCGGTTTGCAGACTCCCTAAGGTGTTTAAAATTTAAATAAACACACCCCTAAAAAGACTCCTCCAATTATAAACTACAAACCCGCTTAAAGGAATTAATCCAGAAGGTGCAGAGGGCTGATTATAATATAGTTACCCCACAGGTGATTGTCACAATTTTTAAATTATAGTGTAAAAGACTGTGAAAATTAAAAGATTTTTATTTTTTTCCAACACACTGCAATTATAGCTGACAATGTTTTGCATATTTTACAAGAATCCTGGAAAAAAAGCACCCAAATTTTTGTCACTCATATCTTCCAAGTTCGTACAATAACCCTACATGTGGGTGTAAACTGCTTTTGGGGCGCATGGCAGGAGGTACAATGGAGGGTGAGGCTACGTATTTGGCTTTTAGAAAGAGAGCAATTTCTGGTGGGGCCATGTCGGCATTTGCCAAAGCCCAGCCAAATACCAGTAACAAGTGAAACGCTTCCTAGCAAGTCCGCCCCTATTTTGGACAATTCCAACCACCCGCTCAGGGATTCTCAATCTAGGGTTGCGTATGTGTGCATTTTGCGGGCACAACTGGATGTTCCATAGTTTTTTTTTCAGTATTGGCAAATGAAAATGCGGAGAAAAAACGCAGTCTCCGCCATTGATATTCATGACGTGTTTCATATCTAACAAAATGTTCGCCCATAGTGGGAGTAACATGGAAAGGAAAACATTACTAAATGGGGGTCGGTAAAATTACAATGATATAAATTTTATATCTTTTGAGGATTTTAATGTATTTATTACTTTTAACAACAATAGAACAAATAGGTCTATTAAAAAATTGTCGTTTCTTATGTTGTTCCAATTCTGACAACCATTAGCGTTTTTATACTTTTCCTCGTATACGGAGCTGATTATGACCTTGTTTTTTGATGCGAAAGAGTTTGAACGTTTTTATTAGTACCATTCACATGGCGGGGGCGATAATCGCTTTGATCACTTTAATCTTTTAAGGAAGTTTTGTAGAGGCATTTTTGGAAACAAAATACAGAGCAAAGCCGGGTTATGTTTTTTATTTTCTTATCTTTTTACAGCGGTCAACCTGTACGGTATAAATGACTTTCTAGCTTTACACATGCAGGTTGATACGATTACATGATACCAAATTGTGTATATTTTATTTCAATGATTTTAGCTGCTTTTACACAATAAAACCCTTTTATTCAAAAAGGAAAACACGTTTTTCTTAGCATCTCGCCGCAGATTCTGAGAGCCATAACTTTTTATTTTTCGTGTTCTCTCGGAGCTGTGTTGGTCTTTATTTTATATGCGGACTTAGTTGACTTTTTTATTGGTAATATATTTTTTTGGGGACAAGACTTTTTGATCAGTTTTAAACACTCTGTTTCCTTGCGAGGAAGGAAAGGACATTACGGAAAATCTGCAAACCTAGGAAGTGTTATTATTTTTATTTTAACTCTTGTTCACTAGTGCAGTATCCATGACAAGCTTAGCTTTACTCTGTGCGGTTTGACTACGATTATGGCGATAAACCCAATATCTATATAGTTTTCCAGTAGAGCTATAAGAATTGAATTATTTATTTTCCGTATACAAGAGGTGTAAGGACTAGTTTTTCACGGGATGAGAAACTGAACATTTTAATTGTACAAATGGGTTTTATGATGAGGTTTTAAATATTGCTTATTTATTCCATTTTATGTTGCCAGACAGGAATGAACAAAAATTGCCAATTTTCTTTTGATTTTTTATATCTTTTGAATTTTTTTATAACAGTGTTTCACCGTATGGGTTTTAATTAAATGACACCTTTAATAGGACAGTCGTACCGACATGCGAGCGATACCAAATATGGAGTACTTGTTTAATTTATTTTTTGATCTTTATTGAGAGGAGGGCGATTGGGCGACTGTAAAGGGGAAAAGGGTGGTATACGTGTTTTTATTTTATATTTTGTGTTTACTTTTTTTTTTACTTTTTTTATTTTTACACTTCTTTTTACTTTCCCCATTGGGGATTTATAATAGCAATCTTACAGATCTTCTGAAGGTTGCTGTTATAAAGTGCAAGCAGTGCATAAACACTGTTGCTAGCACAGGACGCACATGACACTGTCAGTCAAAACGATAGCCCCACAATGCATTGTGGCATCTGTGACGTCGACAGACTGCCCCGGGAAGTGATCCTTCAGATCGCCGGAAGTCGGGTATGAGATCGTTGCCTGCACTCTCCGTGCACAGCGCGTCTTAAGAATCAGTGCAGAAGGGCTCCTTCCTCCGCCTTCGGAGCTGGTATCTCCACTGATCTATTAATTGATTGAGTCAAGAGTTTGAAGGGATCTATTAAACACACCAATGCCGACAAAGCTCACATATCAGGCCGGGGGTGGATGCGTCATTGAAGCCAGCGGTACATACCGCTGAGGTTCCCATGTCGCAATCGCGCAACGTCACGCCCACACGCACCTCGCGACTCGCACATGAACGTAGTGCCACTTACGAATCCATTTTGAGCGTGAAAGCTCCACTTCCCGCTAGGCCGTATGCATACATCCAATGTCGGGAAGGGGTTAATAATCCATTTAGTCGCAGTCCGCAGTACATTTTTGCTAATCATAGGATCAACACACGTATTCCAACCCATTTCCTATTTTTTCAATACCGAAAAAGGTAACATCAGAGAAATGGGGTATCTTTAACAAATGGTTTTATAAGGGATGTCTAACAAAACCCCTTTTTATACTATAAAAATGTTCACAAAGTCACACACAGAGTGTTTTTTTAGTACGACATACAGTAAATACAATTTTCCACATGGGCAAACAATCACATAAATTACTCCTTTTGAGGAGCATGTGATATGATGATGTCTTTGATCTAAAATTTTTTTCCCATACCTCAAAATAATGTGATTGTTTTTACATTCTTTGTCTGAATATTTCATAACTTACACCATTAACAATCTTTAATATGTAAAAAAAATATTGTTGTGGACCCACTGGTAAAGTCAAGTTCTCGTTATCTGTCAAATTATTTGTTTTCTGGACTTTCATTTTAAATAGTAGGTGTTATAAATACAAATTGTTCAATGGATACAGTGTAAAGTAAATGCCAAAAAATTTAACGGATAAATTGATCTTTGTTTTAATAGGGGCCATACTTAATTTATAAACCTTTTTTAAGAATCTCACTCTGGGCCCCAAGATATTCGAGTAATTATTGGCATTTCCCTTATTTGTATCTTCAATAGAGTATGAACAGTATGTTCTCTTTTCTATTATTATCAACAGATCTGTTTGCAGCATCTCCTATTACACCATCATTACTTGTGTTGCGTGTTTAACAACCTAACTGTGACCCATGCCATTACATGTATATTCATTTCTTATGTTTATAGTGATTCATAGAAGATGTGCGAATTGAATCTATAGCGAAGTGGAATTCATTTATAAATTAACAGTGAAAACTTCGATTCTGAACGGAAGTCGAAGTTTTGGGGTAATATTGCGGGAACAGAAGTGCGATTTTAATTGATAAAAATGGCTGCGAGCACATGAGCGTGTTACATGGGAGCAAAGTGATATGTCTGGAAGCGACAAGAAGGGCATAACTACATGACAAGTGGCAGAAGAATAAGCCAATCAAGAGACCAGCGGAAACTGATGACGTCACCAGGTCCACACTAAATAAGTCCGGGCACACGCTGGGAAGCTCATACCTAGCTCTCACTATACCTGATAGGGAAGGCGTGCCTTGCCACGGCTGCTATATATCTCATACTAAAAAAACTCACTTTTTCTCTCTCTACAGCAATTTTATGGGATGCGTTATCACAGCTTGTCCCCAGAGACTGCATCTCTTAACTATTCTAATTCTGAATTTGTGGGGTATTGTGGAACTGAAGTTCCCAAGTGGCGTGTGCGTCCCAAGCATGCTGCAAATCCAATTTTAATTGCTAGTTTGCCTCACAGTTTCTTCATACACTATGAAAATTACCAAGTGGTTAATCTAAGCCAGTTCCTGTTTATTCCAATTAAAGAAACCACGATTTTTTTACGAATCCAAATATCCACTTAATTATTGAGTTTGCTCCATATTCTTCTTGGCGCAATTTAGAACCAAGGGTTAATTGAAAGCGATGGTTCTCGCTAAATGTGGATCACTAACAAGAAACGATTCTATCTTTTCACCGCCAAAGAAGACATTATTGCCTATATGCATAATTCATAACCCGAAAGGTTAATTACAGAGTTTTCTTGTTGTGTGTTCCGTAACAATACACGGCATTTTAACACGCAACAAAGCTTGTAATTGTTTGGCAGCATCATTCTTATCTTGCTCAATAGTCAGCATCCAGGAGTTATTTAAGCATTGTTCTGCTGTTTGTGGTCAACTAAAAAATCGTTCTTTGACACCCGGCCAAAGAAGCAATTTGACCTGTACATAAATTCATAACCGAAGGATACTACAAGTTTTTTACGTTGTTGTGTACCGTCTAATAATACACGTCATTTTAACAAGCTTACAAAGCTAGTAATTTTGGTGTTCTGCTCATTCTTATTGCGCAATATAGATCCAGGGATTCATTAAAAGTGTTGTTTCTGCTGTTGTGGTCACTAAAGAGAACACTTCCGTGTTTCAACCGCCAAAGAAGACATTTTGCCTGTACATAATTACATACACCGAAAGGTTATTTACAAGTTTTTCTCTGTTTCGTTTCTGTACCCTGTTAAAATACAGTGCCATTTTTAAACGCTACAAAGCTGGTAATATGATCGGCACATAGATCTTTATGCGCAATTTACAATCCACGCTGGGTTAATTAAGCTTGTTCTCTGCTGTTGTGGTCACGAAAAAACTTTCTTTTATTCACTGCCAAAGAACAATTTTGCCCTGTAGCGATAATCATATCCGAAGAGGTTATTAGCCAGTTTGTGATTTTATATTCAAGTAAAATACACAGTGTTTTTAAACGCGACACATATAAATAAATTTTTTCCTGCCCATTTTGGAGCGTTCAATTTAGAATCCAAGGGTACCCAAGCTTGTTAGTCGGGTTCATTTGGAGTCAAACTACAGGGTGTTGCATTTATCATATACAGATATCTTCCATCAAACAGAGTCTGTACATTTTAAGAACAAACACATATGCAGACAGAGATGGCAGGCTCTTCCACCTGCGAGTGCAGTGGCACAAGACATCTCCACAGGCCCAGGTCGCAGACACAGCAAGGGGACGTCGGAGCAGGGTCACATCGGTGAGAGAGCCACAACTGCCGCAGTCATCTAGCGGCCATGAAAATGTGCTGTACCAAGCAACTCCAAGGTGGATCTTCTTTGGTTCTCTAGGTCATCCACTTCATCCCCCCAGAAGACACTCTGACAACCCCCGCCAAGAGTCGAGTGGGAACGATCAGACACCAATAATCTCCTAAGATTGGCTCATGAGACCCAGGAAGCGGGTCAGCGGTCTTCCTCACCTGTCCTCATATCGCCTCTCTGTCCTGGTCCGTTATCCCTCAGGAGCCAGAATCTACTATGTGGGTCTGCGCTCAGAACTCACTATGGTAAGACGAGGAAGAACAATTTGGGCGCAAGGGGCAGTCAGCATCTACTTGCCGTGAAGAAATGGGCCAATATCCTCTGTTTTACTTGCACGTAAGGCCGGCAAAGTATAGATGTGATAGTGGCAATAGCGTAGTCATGTTTGTGAGAGGGAGGTCAGCCTCTGCAATACCCAAACCCAGTGATGAGACAGACAGCAAATGATCGATGAAACACAAATAGATGACGAATTAGCCAGACCGAACTTGTGGACCGTGAAGCAAGGGCTTTCATCATCGTCAGAGAAGAGGCGTCATCTTGCTCAGACAAGCCAGCGGCGCAGCAGCCAAGCCAGTAGGTTGTTTACGTGTGTACCGTGAGTCCAGCACTTAGCAGCCACTTGTGAGGTTGGCGGAGTCCAAGAGGCCGCGGGGTAAACAAACCCCCTTCGCAAGTCCAAGAAGTAGCGGCACTGGGGCTTAGCGAGTCAGGAGGCGCGGAGTAATCACAGTGCAAGCGTTGGCGGTCTAAAAATCCGAATACATCCGGCACCGGTGTGCAGTTTCTTTTCTAAAGAACAATATCCGGAGGATCCGGGATATAATGTTGAATCCTGTAGGCCAGAAAGTGAAGCGTGGCACAGGGAAGGCTAACGTTGGCACCACGTTCCCTGTGCGACAATACATGCAGCGTCCACCATCCGTGGCCTGGACACCAACAGACTCAACATGTGGTGGTCCATCCAGCCGCCCAGTTGCCAGCAACAGCAGACGCAGTGCCAGATGGCCCGCATTGCCATTGCATGCCAGTCAAGGCTCCACCACCTCTGCATGACAGTAGTCGTTATATCTCTTTGCCAAATCATCTCCCATTCCAGTATGACTCCTGCTCCTCGCGTACACCTAAGAGCCGCAGCAGTCGTTCTCATCAGGCGACTTGCACAAAGAGACACAGTATGCGCGTCCCAACCATCCTAAGGTGCAGAAGCGACCGACTCCTGTCCAGTTGGGTAACTTGCAGTCCCCCTCCCATTCCCACAATGGGTGGACTCTGCAACCCGTCACAATAGAACTAATGGCTAGTGCCAGAGCCGAGATTGGGAGAGTTTTCCAAGCCTAATTTTCTTTTCACAAAATGGCAGACCAACACTTCATAAAAATGATAGAAAGAGAAGGTGGGCCAGTCCTGCACTTCATACATGTCTTAGATTCCAAGGTGCACTGGCAGCGCGGACGTCTGAACTGTAACTACGTACGGTCAGGCACAGTACATGTCCTTTAAGTAAACTGGCCCACTGGTGAATGTGCTTCCCGTGGCAGGCCACACCCAACAACTTGGACAGGAGAACGCAGCTTTCCCTCCTCCACATTGTCAAATTGCGGCTACCTGCGCCAAATGTTCCGCCACTCCTCCTCCACTACCAACCATATCACCTCCACAGTACATGCTCCATCATACCACAATGTATAAGGGCACAGCGGTGTCATACGCAGTTCTACACCTGGGCTTGCCTTGGTGAACAACTGAAGTCCACAGGGGAGGAACTGCCCGCTCATGCCAAAAAGTCAAGAAATCAATTTGTGGCTTTCCTCCGCACCAAACTGCAAATTGGAACCATGGTAAGGCGACATGGAGAACACGGTAGTCCGCACTGCACTGAAGTAGGTGATGGAGTCCAATGCCCTATGCATGGGCGCATATCGATTGCAGCTCAATAGTGTTTCAATTTGGTTTGAAAAGGAGTTCCCTGAAAGTCTTCCACCGATCTTTCAGAAGATTCGAAAATGGCCAGTACACTCTGTGCATAGCACATTCATCTCAATCCTACTCAAAGCAGTATACCAGCCTCCATCAGCAGCAACCTAAGTTCGGTGAACCACTGATGAGGCACTCACCCCTCCTAGTTAAGAGAGAGAGGCAGTCGCCCAGCAGACAGTGCAAGCACTAAAAGTACCTGGAGCGAGACCCTGAACCAGGCTGGTGTTGGCCTACTTTGACAGTACGTTGCTGCCACCCCCAGTTTAGAAGAATCCTCTAGACACTGGGCAGTACCAAACTGGATGTTCTGAGGAGCCCGCAACATTGCCGAGTTTGCAGTGGTGAGAAGTCTCCTGCCTTCGAAACACAGTATTTGGCATACAGGAGCGGCAGTGTTTCAGTGCGCGGTGGGCCATCTCAGAGATTAACCCCAAAAAGAAGAACCCCATTGTCCACAGGAAATTGATTGCTGAACCACTAGACCTTTGTACACAGATGAAATCAGGCGTGATCGGCCAGGAATTTCCACACTACCATATGCTTAGGCGACATATATTACAATCAGCCATGACGCCCTCAACCCTAACATTGAGAAATTGAGTCCTGGGTTCAAACTACCGCATCAGCCAACTATTCTGAGTGCCGCCGAACCCGCGCTGAAGCCTACACATCTGCTGAGACAGTTTCTCCTCAGCCTACCACCATCTTTCCCAGACTGGAATTCTCGCCACCCACCTCTATGAAACAGAAAAAGAACCTCCATACACCTCTGTCATTGTGCCACTCTATGACCTCAATGCTGCATTGCTAGCTTGTTTTGCAGATGCCTGACACTCTCACACGTGTGTCATAGTGCCACTCTCTGAACCATCATGCTGTTGGCTGCACATAGTCACCATCAACCACTCCTGCTGTCATTGTGCCACTACTGTGGTGCTTCACTCCTGTTTATTTTGCTACCTTAAACTCCAAGATTTGAGATTATATACCATGGTCAGACCTATGCAGCGCTAGCACTATGACCTCCACAGCACTGTGATCATTGTCTGCACACTGTGGCCGTACTCAGCAGTCTTTCTGAGCCACCCTCCAGAATTGATCATGATGTTGTCCACTGTCTGACCTTCATGCTGCTGCTGTGGCTGCAGCCGTAAACCTCCACACTAGTGTCAATTGTGCCACTCAGATGCCTACCCCCCTGATTTTTTTGACCACCTCCCTAGAAAGTCCTCATTTGTGCCACTGTCTGACCCATGCTGCTGCTGTGGCTGCTGCCAATGACCTCCACACGCTGTCATTGTCCACTGTCGACTCTATACTGCTGTGGCTGCCCTCACCTTCACTCTGCTAATAGGAGTATTGGTACACGCCTACCTAGGACAATATTTAGTAGTAGGCGGGTGCAATAGTGGAAGGACATTACAGTCCACTAAGCTATAAAGAATACAATATCCACTGCACACCATAATGAATAATTTCCTGCAAAGTAAATTTTCATATAGAGATACAGTGATGCCAAAGAATTCTCACTATACATATATACAAAAAATGACTCTCAACAAATGTATCTTTTTTAACAATCAGTGTATGCATTAGTAAAGAGTTACAGATGTAAATCATGAACGATTAGACTTTTCATACCAGTTGACGTTTCTCTCCATTGCTCTAGTTTACGACACCAGCAATTCGCCTTTTTTGTATTTTGTGTTTTCCACCATTTTTGTTATCTCACATAATACAATATACTGCTCGTCATCCTCTGGTACTCCTATCCAAAAAAGAATTATAATGAAAAAAAGAAAAAATTGAAACCGATTGTTCTTGATAAAGGCACCAACAGCCGAAAACAACGTCGTTCGAATAATTTACATCTGTAACTTCTTTACAAAGCAACACTATTGTAAAAAAGAGTACAATTTCACCTCCACTCTGATCATTGTGCCACTCGCGATGGAGCCTACTACTGTTATTGCACCAGAATCCAAATGTCATTGTGCCACTGCCTGACCCGATCATCTGACTGCCTTGTGACTGCATGCCCGTACCTTACAACACTGTTCATTGTGCCACTCTGTAGGCCTACTCCGTGATTTGCCAGCCTCCAGAATGGTCATTGTGCTCACTTAGTCTGACCTCAGTGCAGCAGGCTGGCGTGGCTTGCGTGACGACGTGACCTGCACACCTTCTGTTCATTGTGCTCACTGTCTGACCTCATGCTGCTGCTTACGCCGAGACCTCCACACTCAGATCATTGTAGCCCTCTGTGGGCCCCAACCCTAACCTCCTCTTTTTGAGCCACCTCCATAATGTCATTGGTGGCCACTGTCTGACCTCATGTTTTCTTCTGTGGCGGCTGTGCTGCCAATACGTCACCATGCCACACTGGTCAATTGTGCCACTCTGTGGACAATACTCCTTTTTTGCCACCTCATTCTCCAGAATGTCATTTGATGCAAACTTGTACTGACCGTCCCGTAATGCTGCTGTTTCTGCTTGCCGTGACCACCACACCTCTCTTCTCAGTTTGTGGCCACAGTCTACCTCATCTGCTTCTGGCCCGACACGCTCCACTCTACCCCCCTGTTCCCACATTGAGTGCCACTACTGTGGCCTACTAACAGAGTGTTTTGTCACTCTCCAGACAGTACATTGTACCCCTGATCTGAACCTCATGCTGCCTGCATGTAGGCAGCTGGTCGTGACCGTACCTACACACGAGTCCATGTGCCACTGCTGTAGGCCTACTCTCCTGCTTTGCACCTCCATAATGGCATTGTGCCACTAATCCATTTCATGACATCCTGCTGCTGCTGTCGGCTGCTGCACGTAACCTATACCACAGTTTCATTGTGCCACTCTGTGGCCTACTATTGTTGTTTCTGCCAACTCAATCATGTCAATGTGCCACTGTCTGATCTCATGCTTGCTGCTGTGGCTGCTGCCGTAACCTACACACTGTGTCATTGTGCACTCTGTGGCTACTCTGTTTTTACCACCTCCAGAATGTTATTTTGTCACTGTCTGACTACATGATGCTGCTGTGGCTGCCGGCGTACCCTCCACACTGTGTCATTGCGCCACTCTGTGGCATACTCCTGTTTTTGCCCCCTCCAGAATGTCATTTTCCCACTGTCTGACTTCATGCTCCTGCTGTGGCTGCTGCCATAACCTACACACTGTGTTATTGTGCCACTCTGTGGCCTACTCCTGTTTTTCCCACCTCCAGAATGTCATTGTGCTACTGTCTGACCTCATGCTGCTGCTGTGGCTGCTGCCGTAACCTACACACTGTCATTGTGCCACTCTGTGGCCTACTCCTGTTTTTTGCCACCTCCAGAATGTCATTGTGCCACTCTCTGACCTCATGCTGCTGTGGCTGCTGCCGTAACCTCCACACTCTGTCACTGATGTTGCCACCTGAGCCCCCAGCTTGTTTTTTTCCAGCTTTCGCTGCCATTACTTTATCAGACTACATTCCCGCGTCAGTTGGTTGGGCAGTTTTGCCCTCTTTAGTACCCAGGGAGTTTTATGGTAAAGCGATTCAAAGAGAGGCTGCAGTCACTGCGTGTCATACTAAAACACAACATTATATGAAAACCAAACCAAGCTCCTTCTGCATATTTAAGCATGGCAAAACGTTCTACAGAACCCTGCAGGCCCTGTGCAGCCTGGAAATAGCTGTTTTTTAACGTGATTCGTCCCGAAGTAATTCGGACCAAAACGAATTTTGACGGAAAATTCGGCGAAGTCACCGAATCGAATTTTTGAGACATTCGCCCATCTCTATTTATGATATGCTATGTTGATATGTTATGCTGCCACCCTGTGGCCATTGTTTGCAACTGTTTGCAATGGTTATGTTGGATGATGATGTAACTCCAATACTTCTTTGCTGCATGTTCCTCCTCCTCTTCTGTGAGGTCACATCCTGCCTCATTGTAGCCGTGACTCCATCTTGTCCAGACATCTTTACATAGAGCTGAGAGGAGAATTCTTTTTGACCGTGTTTATTTATCCTGTGTGATCTCAAGGTACAGTGCATAAAACTACCCTGAAGGCACATCCATTGCATCCTTCTTACTGGACCTCCACATGCTTTGGAAGGGGATTAATATAGCGAGTTCACTATCTTCCATACGCTTATCTTGTGCAGACTTCTCACAACCCTTCAGAAATCTCTCTAACGTACCTCGGTGGCAGAATAACTTGCTTGATTTATATTTTGTGCTTGATATCCTCTGGCAATTGATATCCATTTACATCCCTTAGTTAAAGACCTACCAGTATATTTGAAAGACAGCAATTATCTTATGTGAATTGGAGAAAGATTATCGATTGGTAACTCTGGATGTCCCTTCATTACATATGGATATTGAACATCTTAAGGGTTGCAACATTGTAAAATATTTTGGGGAAAAAAGTGTCAACTAGCAGGACATCCAAACCCAATGTATTGTGGATTGTGTTTTGTTTATTTTAAATCATAATTATTTCTTATGTGATAAGGATTTTTTTCTTCAAATGTAGGGTACTGCTATGGGAACCAAATTTGCTCCAACTTATGCAAATCTATATGTGGGAGGGTGGGAAGAATCTATTATCTTCCCAAATGATACTATTGTAGAGGACAGAGTCCTATGGAGAAGATTGATCGACAATGTGATTTTTATCTGCAGCGGATCAAAATATTGTTTTGAGGAACTTTTGAGGGAGAACAATAACAACTGTTTCTTTTTGAAATTTTATCCAGTGATTAACAAAACATATATCGATTTTTTGGGATATTACTACCTATATTGAACACAACCAAATATTAACTAAAAGTTTTCATAAAGAAACAGATACTAATAGTTTAATTCCATATCTCAGCTGCCACCTTCCTAGATGGTTATCAAACATTCTCAAAAACCAGTATATTAGATTTCAACTAAACTGCACAAAAATTGACAGCTGTAAAAGGAAAGCGTAGCAGTTAACAGATCAATTCCTTGCCAGAGGATATCAAGTACAAAATATATTGTTGTATAAAGAAAAAGAGAACAACATTCCTCTATATATTGTAGAACAAATTAGGGAAATGCCAATCATTACACAATATCTTGCCCAGAGTGAGATTCTAAAAAAGGTTATAAATAAGTACTGGCCCCTATTAAAACATGATAATACTGTAAGCATTTATTTACCTGATCATCCAAAATTTGTATTTAGAAAAGCTACAAATTTGGGGAATATTATAGCACCTTCCATTAAAAACAAAAAAAGTCCAGAAAACAGAAAATTTGACAGATAAACAAAACTGGTTTATAGGGACCAAACAAGGTTTTTTAAACATCATATCACATGCTCCTCATAAGGAATAATATACCTGATTATTTGCCCATGTGGACAATTGTATGCAGTTTACATAGAAAGACCACTATTTGTGCGACTTTGTAATATAAAAACAAGTTTTTTTGGACATCTCTTATCAAAGCATTTTTTAACTATACATCAAGGCCAAGTCTCAGGTGTTACTTTTTTCGGTACTGAAAAAATAGAAATAGGATGGAGATGTGGGGACCTTATAAGCAAAATGTTAATGGCTGAGACTAAATGGATTTTTACTTTAATTATGATGGCCCTGAATAGTCTGAACCTTGCAAAAATTTGTAAAAAAAAAATTGAAAATATATTTTGATAAA
The DNA here is from genome assembly GCA_025379985.1 of Phyllomedusa bahiana. Classification (NCBI taxonomy): domain Eukaryota; kingdom Metazoa; phylum Chordata; class Amphibia; order Anura; family Hylidae; genus Phyllomedusa; species Phyllomedusa bahiana. The sequence goes on along the minus strand of JAODAL010045810.1, from coordinate 4,404 downwards.
GTTGTGCAATATTTATTGTTTTTTTAGATTATTAGAAAGATTTGAAAAATATATTTTTGAATTGTTATAGTGGTGACATATGCATGAGATAGTTGCTGGAACTGCTATATTTTATTCTCTGGTGGGCTGCTGCAGGAAAATTATACTACCTAGACTAGCTATGTGTTCTATAAGGAATCCCACTATGCTGTGGAACACGTCCCGGATGAAGGAACTTGCTGTTCTGAAATGCGTCGGATGTTTTGGAGCTTGAGGGCTTCTGTAGCTGTGAGTGACATAACCCTTAGCTGTCTGTGTTAGTGGGAGTGCAAACGCTTCCGGCTGGAGCTTCCAAGTGAACACCCACGAACACAAGTTAGGGCATACTATAGTAGCTAAGTCCGCTTCTGCCATTTGTCGGAGTGCATTTTTTCATACAGCAAAGGAGCACATCTTATGCCCAAATAGGTATGAGAACTTGTTGTTTATAGATCTTCTATGTGTATGCTTCAGCAGTTATTGTGGACATTCCAATTATCAGATTCACTTATGACCTGATCCTATTCATTTTGGATAGACGATTGGAGTTGTTTTATTGCTTTTATTTACCGGTACTAATTGGTTGTTATTATTATTGATTGTTTATTATTTAGGGGAGCACGGCAGCGTATAATAGATTTTTTTTATTTGTTTCACTTCTATAATGCATACCAATAATATAACTGTAACTGTGTAGTGTGGTGGGATGCCTTCCGAATGGGGACCTCACCACTGCAGCTGATGATTGGCTACAGCAGCCACATGCCTTTATCACATCCCCGTTAGAAGCTTGTCACTTCTAAACTTATGCAAATCTATATGTGGGGCATATTAGGGGCATATGACCGCTGCAGCCAAACAATGGCTACAGTAGTGATTTCACCATTCAGAAAGTGAAAATAAGTTTTTTTATTTTATTTTACTAATGCCTCAGGAGCTGCTTCTTATGAGGTGAACAACCTCTTTAATAATTAATATGAGTAATATGTAACATGTCACATGATCAAAAACAATGCAACATTAATTCACACTTTCCACTGCAAATTTCTCTAGTATTGTGATATAGTTATTGACTATATGGTATTAAAGGGTGAAACATATTTTTTTTAAATATGTTTTGTCTGTAAAATCTGTGTCTTAATAATTGCAGTGTAACACCATGATGAGACAAGTGTGGTTCTGCTGTGAGGTTTTTTGACTCTGCTGCTTACTTTTAACTATTGGCTATTGAGAATACCCCCTTTGTCACTGTTTTTTTTTGCTGTGACTACAACAAATCTTAGCAAAATGCTATAGGTTTGCTGACATTTCACAAACAATGCAAGTTTTTGCCAGTAATTTTGTGTTAATTATAGTAAATACAGTACCTGCTACTTGACCCCTCATAGCAGAGGTCCAAGGTGATTCCCTTGATTTATGCTGTGGATTTTCACTTTGTAGCAGGAGTTTTCACCTTATTTTGAATGTAGATTATCCCCCATGTAACTAATAGGCTCCCAAAAATATAGACTGTAATTATTCTGCATAAAAGTGAGATGCCACTTCTCTTTATTCTGTATCACAGATTCCTAATCTATGGCAGAAAGCATCTAATAGGATAAAAAATCCCACACAGTTTTCATATGGAGGGAACCTACACTTAGGATTAATAAATACATTTTGTTCAAAATGTGCTGAATTATTGGGAGTTAAAATGTGTTTTTGCAGTTATTTTAGTAAAATGTATTAGGTAATTTTGCCACACATTGAACAAATTTTTGGCAAAACTGTACCATTTTACCATGATTTTTTAAAAGACCACTGTAAAATGGTGCAATTTTGCCACAATTTTCAGAAATTTGCAGCACAATCTAACAATTTTCCCATGAATAGCACAAAATTGTGGCAAAATTATGTCATTTTGCCACAGTTTTATGATAAACATGGCAAGAATGCGTTTTGACAACTACATTTAAATGCACTCTAAAATATTTGCTTACTGTAGGGCCACAAAAACTAACTATTTGTGCAGCTTTGTTCTTACTATGTCCAGGTAGCTCTGACTGTTATAGTGTCTTAGATCATGTAGTCATGCAGTTGATGTGCTGCACCTGTAAAGTGACTACACCAATGACAGGATCAGGAGCAGGGGGCAGTCAGAGAAGGCGTTGGCTGCACAGAAAGCAGCAGGGAACTGGAAACTCAAGTGGGCCCTGGGTCAGACTGATAAAAAAGGAGTAGATTATTCTGTAAATGTATCCTCTCCCTCTACAGACAACAGTTTTGGCAGTTGGTTATTCATTCAAATACAGCACCTTCATCTCTTCCTCATCTACTGTTTTGTTTGTCGGTACCGCTAACCCTTCTCCGGGAATCTTATCTCTTCCTCAGTCAGTTCTGATCGCTGGTGTGTCGCTGGATCTTGAAGATGATCCATGAATGATGCAGCACAACTACTGGCAGTCAAGTCAGTGTGGTGAGGGGGCTTATGGGCCCACATAGCTTAGGGATGCTTAGAACCCCTATAGCTGCCCCAATGTATATGGTTATAGTCACTTGGGAGGGTTAGAAATAATAAAGCAAGCTGAATTATTAACCTTTCCCTACACTTCACCATACATGTATGACACAGGTTGGAGGTAGCTATGACCATATCATCAACCTTGACTGTAACATACAGCCAATATTCCACTGCAACTACTAGCACTGGAGACAACTTAAATCCTGGTTGTTTATCCCCTTTTATACCATGGTCAATTGACAACATAGCATCTACGTGATTTAAAGGATGGAGGGATTCCTCTATTATTATTTCTCTTCACAAAATGATTGGAGGACACCAATGAATTGTCAGATGCATAGATACATTTATTTCACAATTGTTTTTTTCTATTACCTCCTTTCTCTTTGGTCTGTTCTGAAATGAATTTTTCCAGCTTGGCCCGCAGAAGAATTTCAACACCATATCTGCCATTTGTCCTATCATCCACAAGAATAAAGTGAGAATGGTTATTATCTAAGCAGGAAAGACTTCCTTGATTTTCCTCATCTATGTGGTACTGAGCTGGAAATGATCCATTAAGAAAAGAAAAAAATATGATATAGTAAAGATATTATATATAAAGGGACACTTTCTGTGAGAATAACTTTTTGATAATTTTACCTATCCATGGTTTTCTCATGACAAAATATGCTTTAAGGTAATAAGAAATTTTGGTCCAAACAATACTTTATTTGTGAAAATTATCAAAATATCATGAAAAATTAAAACAAAATGGCCATTTTCAAACTTAAAAAATGTCTGCGTGTAAGGCAGATAGTTATTCCGCTCAAAATCATTTATAACTAGCATCTACCATAGGTCCACTGTAGGTTGGCATCATTTCTTAAATGTCTTTTTATTTTTTATGACATTAGGGGGCCTAAAAATTTAGGGAGACAGGTACTGTATGAATCAAATGCATCGAAGTTCATTTTCTCATCTTTTTTTCAGTGTATAATGCGCCTGAATGTATGAAAGTGGGTTTTGTGCGTTCATAAATGGTGTGTCAAGTTCATCGTGTTTCGTCTATGTGTTAGGCACATAACGGAACTTAGGCGCATTAATAATGTGCCTAACATTTATAGAAAGGCTGGAAATAAAAGAAAAGTCATTAGAATAGCATGTCAGTGAATAGAAACTATGGAACTGATTTTGCTTGGTGAACCACAGATCCCAGTAAGACCTGTGGTGTGCTGACTCTTGCTGTATGTAGAATAAAGGGTGAGAGCAGCAAAAGTACATTTCAAATTTAATGCAGTAAAAATGTAAAATTTAAAAATCTGAGCAACCTCATCAGTTAGTTATTTAATGTAAAACTAGTTTTAGATTCTATTAATTTTAAATACATTTTATAGGAGATTTTTTTATATTTTGGGGATATTATATATTTTTATATTATTTTTATATGATAACATTTTGTATTACATTTAAATAATTTAATTTTAGATAGCTTGATAATAATCAGAAATAACTTTTTATTATTGTACTGGTGTAAATTGAGAAATATTGGACATTTTTTTCCTAATAGCAAATCTAGCTCCACTTCGACTCCTCAGGCTCAGGCAGACCACTTTAAAGTCTGCCTGTTTGAGCAGTAATGTGCCTAGTTTTGCCGAACCACATTCATATATGTGTCTAATATTACCCATTATTAAGTGTGGTGCGACACACCTCCATAACGCCCCATAACATCCCCAAAATGCCCCCTCATGTTAGGCGCATTAGAAAGTGTTGAGTTTTACAAACAATTTGCCTAACACATTCATTAGACGCATTAGACATCGTAGACTGCTCACTTAGGCACATTTTACGCCAGAAAAGGGTGAAAAACCCAATGATCAGACTCCCTTAGTAGTTTTTTTAAT
>JAODAL010045809.1:0-31572 GCA_025379985.1 Phyllomedusa bahiana | reverse complement strand
TACTTTTTTTGGTACCTGGGCTCCCCCCCTTTCGGTTTGCCCCCCGCGGGGCAATTTCACTTTCGGGGGGGACGACCTGGTAGCCTCAACCCCGGCAGCAAAGCCCCATCCCCGTTTTTCCGGCGGGTTTCTGGTAAAAAACCGGGGGCTACTTTTTTCCCGCCCCCCTGGCTTTGGGCCTTAGCAATATCGCCGGGGTGGTCCTGGGGATCCCCAACCTAAAAGTCCTTTTAACAAAGTCTTTTGCAAACAAAGGGTTTTAAACCCAAAATTTTGGGAAATTAAAATTTTATTTCAAAAAATTTTTAAAAAATTTGCCCCGGTTTAACTTTTGAGCCCCTAAAGGAAGGGATTTCTTTTTAAAAAATTTTCTTTAGTTCCCCCATTTTTTTAAAGCAATCATTTTGTTCCCCCCAAAGGAATTAAAGCTGAAAGTTTTGTTTTTAAAAACGGCATCTAAATTTTTTGCCAAAATTCTGTCATCACCACCGGTGCCCGTATACACGGGACCGGGGGTGATAGTTGGGTATAGGGGAAATCCTCTGGGCCCCCCTGGGGATGTAGGTGGGGGAAACTCGCACAGGTACCCAAAGGGGGCAAAACCCGGGAAACAGCAGGTGCGGGTAGGGATGAGTAAAACACAGGCGGTGGCCGTAGGCGGGTATCGCAGACCCAAAAACGCGGAACTTGGCACAGGGGCAGGTGCCACCCGGGTATAGGGGTTGGTTGGCAGCGAAAAGGGTTTTTCAGCATTAGCATCGGGAAAGGCGCAAAAAGTAAAACGCAGGTAGTGTATGAAACGCCCTAAGAGCCCAAAGCAGAAATTTACAGAAGCTAGGGGTTTCAATTCTATGAAGGAAAAAAACGAACTGACCAGGGGGCAAGGGCGGGGAAAATTTCCCTTAAATGCAAACAGAGGTCACGGGTTTAAATTTACAGGAAAATTTGGGGGACACTTCCCTTTAAATAAAAAACAGGTTGGGCATGCTTGCCCCTTTAGAGGGCCCCACATGTGCAAAAACAGGATGCAAGGGACCCCAGTGAGGAAACTTGAATCTGCCGGCGGGCCCCGCCGCCAGGATTTTGGGGCCAGAAAGGACCCGGGAAACAGGTGATGGGAAAGAAGCGGGGATTTCCCAAATAGGTTTTAAAGGCCGCAGGGAAGGGGACGGGCATCCCCGGGCCGGGTTTCGGCAAAAGGATTTTGGGCAGGGAACCATGACAAATTCTTTGGTAATGTACAAAACCCCAAAATTAGAAAAGCCTTGCCCTTGCCCAAACCCAAACCCTGTAGGTAATTTAAAATAGGCCCCCTTGTAGGGACCCCCAGAAAGATAAATATTTTGGCCCCCGTATTTGTTATTTTAAAAGTGGGGGGGTCTACTTTTTTTGGCATCTATGAAAGGGGGAAAATTAGGCACCTATTTCTTTGAAAGTTTGTTGGAGCAAAACAAAAGTGGCTGTTTTCACAATTTTAGTTTTGGGGGGAACAACATGCAAATACACCCATTAAAATTTTAATCATGTTTTCATCTAGTTTCCACTGGATTCTCTTTTGGGTTTTGTTTTAAAATTTTGCATTTTAAAATCTCTATGGGGGCCATTTTTTTTTACCCAAAACAGTGCCATCAACTGTTTGCAGCTTGTCAAAAATGGATATTTTTTTTCTGTTGCAAAAGGGAAAAGAGACACAGCATAGCTAGTGGCTCACAGAAGGGCAAGGGGGCAGCACATGTTGTGACCCCCAAATTTAGTGTTTCTTTGGGGAAACCAAAAAACAGAAATTAAAAAAAACTGACCATAGCACATGGGGGCCCGTTGGGAACCGTAAATTGCTCCAATTGACCGGCTATTGTACGTTTTTTTTTCATATTTTATTTGGGGGGGGGAATAATTTTTTAAATTTTCTGAATCCCAAACTCCCACTTTTTGTGTTTTTTTGGTAGGCTTTTGGGGGGAAATGGGGGGGTCTATACCCAAAAATTAATTTTTTAAATTATTTTTTTTTTTAGCTCCTTTCCTAGTTTTTTCTTTTTCAGGGACATACTGAAGAGGTTTTAAAAAAGGCTACAGAGTCTAAATTAAAAGCTTCTCTTTTAGTTAGGAAAAAAAATCTTTTTACTGAGAAAAATCTCTTCCGGGGAAAGGTGACTCACCATGGTCGATCTAAAGGGCTAAATGGCAGCTAAATTTAAATTTTCGGGTTAAGAGAGTAGGGGAAAAGAGGAGAGAAGGTGGGGAGGGGGGGTTGGTAATTAGAGAAACTTGTGTAAAAATCTTCTTTATCTCCTGACCAGGTAAAAATTTCAAAACAAAATGTTTTTTTGTAAAGTCTTCTTTTTACCTTTCCCTACAGGTTAAAACGATAATTGTGGGGAAAAACCCCCTTTAATCTTTTTTTTTGGGTTATCCCTTTTTTTTTCCAAATGATTTTCTGCTAATAATCCCAATTGGGGAAAACCCTCCCCCTTTTTATTTTGGCATACAGCTCCTAAAAGTTTCACTGCTTGGAGCTTAACTGTCCTAGCAAATAAATTTTTAAGTTTCCCCAAGGGCTGAAAGGTAAAAAAACTGATTTTCGGCCCTCTGCCCAAGGTCCTTTTCTAATTACTCAACCTTGTTGGAAATTTGATTTATTAAAAGATTTAAAAGTGGCTAAAAAATAATAAATGCCTTTTTTTAAGTAAAAAACCTTCATTGTAGGTAAAAAAACCCTTTATGAATAATGCACTATACTTTCCCCTTTGGCCGTCTTTTGTAAAAACCTTTTCAGAAAATGATTTGCTTGTCCCCTTTGTTAAATTTTTGAACAAAATTTATAAGGAAAAATTATTTTAAAGGGTGTTTTTTGTCATCCTAAAACCCTTAAAAATTTTGGGGAAATTTTTTTCTACAAAACCGTTTTCCCTGCACAATTTCCCAAAACCCTTTTTTTTGTAAATCTTTCAAATTTATGACAATAAGCAAAAAAATAATTTTTCTCTCCCATATTATTGTTATCCAAGGATTATGGGAAAGGGGTAGAAGCCCACAGCCCCCCTCTGTTGGTTGAACAAATCCCAATTTGTTTTTGACCCACCGAGTCTAGAAAGAAAAAAGGGATTTTTTAAAGCCAAGCCGTACTCTCATCTACAAAACAACGCTGTTTCGGGTTTTTTGTCCCCTTCGTGCAAGTAAGAAATACTGGCTGGCTGTGGGGGGGGCCCATGGGTTTTGCTAAAGGGGGGAAGACTCCCCTTAAGAGAGAAACCAAAAGAACGGCTTGTTAGATTTTTTTGTTTTGCCTTTTCCCCCCCCCTCTACTTAGCATCTGTTTATCCAAGGAAATTATGGGGAAAGGGGCTGAGAACCCCACGGGCCCTCGGTTGGTTTAAAAAATTGAAAGTTTGGCTAAGGGGGGGAAAAAGGCAAAACAAAAAACTCTACAACCAGAAGTATCTTTCTTCTCTGCATAAAAAAGGGAAAAAAATTTCCCAAAAACGGGCTTTTGTTGAAAGAGAGGGGAATACTGGCTTGGGGCTAAAAAATCCTTTTTGCTTTTTTCAAATCGGGGGTCAAAACAAATTGGGTTTTTGTTAAAAACCAAAGAGGGCGCTGTGGGCTTCTCACCCCCTTTTCCCAAAAGGGCCTTGTGATATGCAGATGCTAAGATAGGGCGAAAGGCAAAAAAAAAGAATCTAAAAACCTTGTTCGGTGCTCCCCTTAAGGGAGATTTTCCCCTTTCCCGGGCCCTCCCCGATGCCTCCCCACACACCCCACCCAAAGTATCTTCCCTCTCCCTCTGCACTGAAGGGGGAAAAAAAAATCCCAAAACACGTTTTTGTGGGATGAGGAGATAGGTTTGGGTTTAAAAAAACCCTTTTTTGCTTTCTCAAGACTCGATGGGTCAAAAGAAAATTGGGATTTTGTTACAACCCAACAAGGGCGGTGGGTTTTCTCACCCCCTTTTCCCATAATGCCTTTTTGTTTAAGAGATGCAAATTTTAGGGGGCAAAAAGGGCCCAAAACAAAAACTCAAACAACCCGTTCGTTCCGTGCCCCTTCCTTAAGGAGAGATCTTCCCTTCCTGAGCAAACCCAAAGCCTCCCAAAACAGCCAGCCAGTTTTCTTCTCTACTCTGCACTGAAAGGGGACAAAAATCCCAAAACCAACCCCGTTGTCTTTTAAATGGAGTTTATGGTTGGCTAAAAAATTTCCCTTTTTGGGATTGCAAGGGACTCAAAAGGGCCCCAAAAGCAAAATTGAGGTTTTGGGGAAACAACCAAAAAGGGGGGGCGCGTGGGGGCTTTCAGCCCCTTCCCAAAATGCCCTTGTGATTTTGCGGATGTTTTAAGTAGAGGGCGAAAAAGGCAAAAAGAAAAAACTAAAAAGGGCCGTTAAAAGCCCCGGTGTTTTCCTCCTTAAGGAGGATTTTCCCTTTCCTGAGCAAACCCGATGCCCCCACCCAGCCCCCCATATTTTTCTCTCCCTCTGCACTAAAGGGGGAAAAAAAACCCCGAAACACGTTGTCTGCAGATGAAAAATACTAGCTTCCCAAAAAAAATTCCTTTTTCTTTCCCCCAAAGTCGGGTGGGTAAAAAAGAAAAAATTGAGGTTTTGGTTAAAACCAACAGAGGGCGCTGTGGGGTTCCTCGCCCCTTTTCCCCAAAAAATCCCTTTTGATATGCAGATGTTTAAGTGGGAGGGCAAAAAGGGCAAAAAAAAAAAAACTCTACAACCGTTCGGTGGGTGCCCCCTTTAAAGGGAAAAGGTTCTTCCCTTCCTTTTTAAATTTTTTTTTAAAAGAAAGGGGTTTCTAAAAAATTTGGGTTTTCCAAGTACCGGGATTTTAAAAAATATCGGGGCAAAAAAATTTTCATTTTTAACCAAAAGCACAGTAATTTTTTTTGAAGGGGATATTTGCCTTTCTTTTTTTCAAATTTTTTATAAGCAATAGGGCTTTTTATTTTGCATTTTTTGTAAAATTTGGGGAGTTTTTTTTTATATTTTTTTTTCATTTTCCCCTACATACAATACTGCCTTATTTCTAAGATTACTCTCTGTGATTTTTAACAGAAAAGGTTTTTTTTGAATTCCCCTTTTCCAAATTTTTAACCCTTTTAATGTAGCTTTTATAATTGCTTTTTTGCTTTGTCTAATCTCTATCAACGTATCCAGAAACAGAAGAGTGATTATGCCATTACCTATATTTTGCAATAAACTCTTGCGAAAAGATTTCTTTCAGCCCCAAAAAATTAGTCCTCCCTGGGGTTTCATTTCTTTATTATCACAGCAGAGAAGGGCGGATTTTAGCATTATTCATAATTACTTAAACTGCCAAAAAAAAAAAAATATGGAAAAAATTAAAAAATTTTTTCCAGGGGAAACTTTATTTTAACAAAAATACCACTTTTTTACATTTCTTTCCCATTAAAGTCAATAGTGGGGTTTCCAATTTTAATGTCCTTTATATCTACAACTAAAAATGCAAAGTGGTAATTAAATGTGTCCTATTCTTTTAGAAAAACATACCCTCTTAAATGGCTATTGGGTTGCTTTTAAATCTGCAGTTTCATTGTGCCCTTATTCTGTCTTTCTACTATTCATGTAACATGTAGGAGGTAACAGTGGAGCAATAGAAGATTATAGTTGTTTCGTCCATATTGCAGAAGCACCAATAAGGTTGCCTGTAAGGCCATATCTGTATGGAAACAATAGCAATTTCATGTTCTTGTTTGTACACCTCTTCTCCCTGCAAAAAAGTAAACAGATAAATCTAAAACAAGGGGTTAACACATTGTACCCTAGCACAATTGTTGCATAGAAAGCATGTCTCTATAAAATTATAGAACCCATTAGAATGGCAACAAAACAAAATGTATTATTTTTAAAAGAAAAATAAAATGTATCTATTATATAATTTTCTTATGTACTGTTCCACATTTGAACATTCTCAAATTATATTGTTTACTTTATATAACTAAGCAACATATAATACAATTACTTAACAAAGCTACTTGAAAGCTGACAGATAAATGATAGTGGAATATACATGGCAGCTAAACAATTCTGTCAAGTTTGTTTATATAAAGTACTGCAGAAAGGTTAATGGATCAGATGAAGCATGTACGCAAGCAGGTGTTATAAGAAAGCACATACAAAGTCATTTTGCTAGCAGAGAATGCTACATCAGAGGGGCATAAGAAGTGCTGTTAATGTGTCTTACCCTTCTTTGACATTTAGGGCTTGTCTTATTGCTGATGAAAAAGTGAGGAAAAAAGACATGTCCTTATAATACTCAGAGTTTAAGAAGGGCAAAGCATTTCCCAAGAAGTCAGTAAAAGCAGTAATGGCCATTAATGATTGCAGCAGAGAGGTTTTCTGAGTGCCCTACTAAAAAGCTCTTTGTCCTAATCTGAACGAGAGTATGATCTTCTGCTCAGAGCACCTTCCCTGTACTTTGGTTATAATGAGACATCTAATGAGTACAAAGTGTTTATGTTTCCCAGAGAGACTCATCACCATCTTCATCCCAGGCTGGTTTTGAATATATGGAATGAAGAACAGTTTTTTTTACTTCAATATAACTTTTTTTGGATGGCATTTGGAGTCCTCAAGGACAAAGTGTTTAAATGTGAAAGAGCTAAGGGAAATGTACTGAATATATCTTTTTCTGATTCAAAGTTAAATGTTATGCATCTGAGCATAGGGAGAAAAGAAATGCCCAAAAGCATTGAGAAATATGGCTTACTTTGTACATTCTAAAAAGACTTTTCTTTTGTTTAGTTAAAGCTTCATTTGAGAAAATTTCCCTGTGGCTAATTACCGATTTGACATTGAAATGCAGAAGCTTTAATGCGGTTTTCATGAACAATTTTAATATATGGAAAAATTAAAAATAGTTCATATTGAATTACATTGCACTTTCATTTGCTTTCTTATTATGTGCCTCAGTATGTTCTTCCATTGATGTTCTTTTTTATAAGAAAATGCTAAATTCTTGGCATGTCTTTGTTATTATCAGAATATATATTTTTTCATCTCTGTTTATAAAATGGCAGGCTCAAATGAGAGGAGAAAGGAAATGGGTATTTGAATTTTAATTAAGACATTTTCTATTTCAAAGAAACATCATGAAAACAATTTTAAGCACAGTGCAGCGATCCACATCTCTCACAATAGAACACCAGATCAAATTGAATCTAAGATTTCAAGCTATTTATTATCCTCTGCAGAGCATTAAAATGTGCACAATGTACACTTGTTGGGCTTTGTAGGTAAATCAGAAAATAATAAAACCTGATAAACAGCAGAGACCTTATTTACTTAATTGCTTTATAAATCTTCCAACAATAGATATTTTTAAAGATAATAAATATGGCACTTACATTTAGGGTCTTTATTACGCTACTCAAAATTATACACCTATGGGAGTATTGTTATTGCTTAGAACAGTTATCTGGAATGGCACTCTGCTATATGTAATTATATATAATATGACATATGTTTTAAAATTGTTCATGAATCATAGTAAAATCTAAATGTCTATTACAATGGTATATATTTCCATCCGATTTTCAAGAAGATATAGCAAATGAACTGAGGGTTATCATCTATTGAGGTGCGTTTATAACATTCTGGTTACAGAATGTACTCTTATCTTGACTTGTTCTCTGGCAAAAGCATAATACTCGTCCATAGACAAAAAAGCCCACAGTTGTGAGTTTAACTTATACGCTACTGACAGCTATTCATAGCTATTTCTTTTTTTCATTTTTGCTTCTAGTTATTCTTATTTTTTTCATATAGTAATATAAAGTGTTTTTGCAAGCAAACAGGCAGTTGCTTAACTTGTACCTCTCAGTTTTAAACTAGCCAAACAACTATTAAATGCTAAAGAATATTCTCTCAATTAATATTACAGTTAAAACTCTACTTGACGATCTATAGTCAGAGACATTTCTTGAGAAAATACTTAGTTTTACATGTTATTCTCCATCCAGAACACTGTTGGTATCCAGTAAGACCCACTATTGTCTCTGCCTTTTCTAACAGATTCACCACTACAAATTCCATTAACCCCTTCAACCTGAAGCACATCCCTCTGACCCCTGCTCCCCCTATCCCTCTCCCTGGAGCTCTCTGGAATGCACAGTCTGTATGCAATAAACTCTCCTACATACATGACTTGTTCATCTCACGTAATTTACTCTTCCTTGGTCTGATGGAAACCTGGCTTACACCCTCTGAAACAGCCTCCCCTGCCACGTTCTCTTTTGGTGGCCTCCACTCGCCCTGGTAACAAGCATGGCAGAGGTGTCGGCCTCCTCCTGTCTGACACTTGTTCCTTTGTCCCCACTCCACCTCTGCCTTCCCTCACACTCTCCTCCTTCGAGGTGCACTCTGTCCGCATCTACGCCCCCTCCAACCTCCAAGTGGCTGTTGTCTACGGACCGCCAGGCCGTGCCACTGCCTTTCTTGACCACTTTACTTCCTGGCTTGTCCATTTTCTTTCTACTGACATCCCTCCTATTATCATGGGAGATTTCAATATCTCAATCAATACCCCCCAATCTGCTTCCAACAAACTCCTTTCACTCTGTTCTTCCTTTGACCTCTCACAGTAGACTTCTGGAGCCAATCACAAAGACGGACACACACTGGACCTCATTGTCACCCACCTCTGCCCCCTATCTGACTTCTCTAACTCTTCCCACCCCATACCTGACCACAATCTGCTTACCTTCTCTACCATTTCCAACCCACCTGCTTCTCCTGTCTCACATCTAGTACACCCCCGAAGAAACCTACAAAACCTTAACTCTCACACTCTCTCTGACCCTCTTACACCTCTCTCTACCATATCCTCACTTAATGACTCAGACGCAGCTACCACTTTCTACAACCACACAATCACCACCACCCTTGACTCAGTCTCACACACAATAGAACCCACAAGCTCAACAGACAACCCTGGCACACAAACTCCACTAAACAGCTGAGGCGAGCTTCCAGAATTGCAGAACACCACTAGAAGAAAACCCGCTCCACTAATGACTTTGCCTCATACAAACAATTACTCCACACATTTAAATCCGCACTAACCGTAGCCAAACAGGATTATTTCAAACCCCTCTCATATCCTCTCCCGTCCTCACAACCCCAGACAACAATTCAACACATTCAAACCTCTCCCTCCGTCCACCAGCAGTCCTCCCCCATCTCTCCTTTCAGCAGATACTTTTCCATTCACTTCCTACACAAACAACCCCCATCAGAAAGCTTCAGGGCCCTCAGCCCCCCAGCACCCTATTTCTATATCTGCACAATGCCCTTCCCCCTTAACTTGCTTCCCCACTCTTACTCATGATAATCTTTCCTCTCTGCTGTCCAAATTCAACCTCACTGCCTGTAATCTTGACCCACTGCCGTCCCACCTCATCCCAAACCTTAGTGCTGCTATCATCCCAGCCCTTTTCAACCTATCGCTAACCTCTGACATCTTCCCTTCCTTTAAACATGCTACTATCACTCCCATCCTTAAAAAAACATCCCTTGACCCCTCCTCTCTGTCCAACTATCACCCCATCTCACTGCTCCCATTTGCCTCCAAACTCCTAAGCACACATCTATCTTCAACGTCCTCCCCACCTCTCCTCCAACCTCTTCTTTAACCACTACAATCTGGTTTCCGACCCCCACACTCTACCAAAACCGCCCTAACCAAGGTCACCAATGACCTAGCAACTGCTAAAGCTTCAGGCCATTACTCTGTTCTTCTCGTTCTAGACTTGTCCTCTGCATTTGACACTGTCGATCATTCCTTCCTGCTACAAATCCTCTCCTCCCTTGGCATCACAGACTTGGCTCTTTCCTGGATCTCCTCATACATCACTGATTGGACATTCAGCATGTCTTATTCTCGCTTCACCTCCTCTCCCCGCCACTCTCTGTTGGTGTCCCCCAGCGGTCAGTCCTGGACCCACTACTGTTCTCTCTTTACACTCTTGGTCTTGTTTAGCTCATAGCTTCACACGGCTTTCACTACCATCTACATGCTGACGACACACAACTCTACATCTCTGGCCCAGATGTTACTTCTCTTCTCTCCCGGATCCCAAACTGTCTATTGTCCATTTCCTCCATTTTCTCCTCCCATCTCCTAAAACTAAATGTGGAGAAAACTGAATTCAGCATCTTTCCACCATCCCACTCCATTCCTCCACCTGATCTCTCTATCTCAGCCAACAGCTGTACACTCTCACCTGTTCCGCAAGTCCACTGCCTTGGGATAATCTTCGACTCCGCTCTGTCTTGCAAACCACACATCCAAGCCCTTACCTCTGCCTGCCGCCTCCAACTGAAAAATATCTCTCGCATCGCTCATTTCTCAACTTCAACACTACAAAAATGCTAGTCCATGCCTTTGTCATCTCCCACCTAGACTACTGCAACATCCTTCCTTGTGGCCTCCCATCTAGCACTCTTGCTCCCCTCCAAACAATCCTCAAGTTTGCTGCTCGCCTTATTCATCTCTCTTCTAGCAACTCCTCTGCCTCTCCCCTTTTCCAATCCCTTCACTGGATACTCGAATTCATTTCAAGTTACTAACCGTGACCTACAAGGCTCTCCATAACCTCTCTCCTCCATACATCTCTGCCTTAATCTCCAGATATCTCCCCTCATGCAATCTCCACTCCTCACAGTACCTTTTTCTCTGCTCTCCCGTTATCAGTTCCTCACATAACCGTCTCCAAGACTTCTCGCGTGCTTCCCCCACACTCTGTAACTCACTGTCCCAACACATCAGACTCTCCTCCACCTTTATCAGGTTCAAAAGTAACCTGTAAACCCATCTCTTCAGGATTGCCTATAACCTACAATAACCCTGCTGCCACTGTACTACCCCACAAACATGTCTGCCCCTCACCTTCTGTCTCTTTCCTCCTCCTTGTAGATTGTAAGCCCTCACGGGCAGGGTCCTCTCTTCCCCTGTGCCTGTTGTAAGTCATTCATCGTTATCATTGTACTTATTTGACATGTTCTGTATGTAACCCTCCTTGAATGTACAGCTCTATGGAATCAATGGTGCTTTAAAATAAATAATAATAATAATAATAATAATAATAATAATAATAATAATCACATCCATGACGGTACTAAATGGATATTTAAATAAGGCAGGATATCATCTTAATTACATTTCGTTCCTTAACATTTAAAAAATTGTTTTCAAACAAACAGTTAAAATACACATTTGAGGCAGAGTATTATCGAGAGTAACCGCTGAGTGCATCACGGATAGCAGCTAGGTGGCATGGGAGTGACTCAGTAAGGTTCTGGTAGCTTTTCACAGGTATCTGGAGCCATACTGATTGCAGTGCATCTCACAGCAGCTGGAGGGTGAGTGGGGGGAGGATCAACGGAGTGAATACAAGGTGGGTCCACAGATGTTCAGCAGGGTTTAAGTCTGGGGAATTAGGGGACCACGGTAACACTTAGAAGTCTTGATCATGTCACGTTGTCTTGTTGGAAGATTCCATCTGCCCTGGGAAAACAATCAGCATATAATGGTGTATGTGATCTGCAAGGATGGATTTAGACCCAAGTTGGTTGAGAATGCCTTCCACAAGGATGAGTGGACCCAGAGAATGCCATGAAAACATTCCAAAGACCATACCTCTGCTACCACCAGCTTGTTTTCTTCCAGCAACGGTTGCAGGGTGTATTTTTCCAATGTTTCTCACCTAACATGCCAACATTCATCCATTTAATGAAGACAGAAGCTTGAGTCATCAGTGAAGACAGTTTTGCCAGTCAGTGGAGGTCCAGTTCCATTGCTGTCTTGAAAATTGAAGCCCTTTCTGCTGATGCAACTTGATTAGTAGAGGTGTAGTTAGCATCCATCTGCTTCAAAGCCCCATACTCAGTAGAGTTTGGTGAACTATTGATTTACACACATGTCTGGTAGCCCCTGGTTCATTTTGGAGGGGAACTGCTCCAATGTAGTGTGTCTGCCTGCCCTTACCCATCTATGTAGCCAACGTTCTTAAATCAATGACACGTGGGGGGGCATATATGAATTTTTTTTTTCTTTAAAATTTGTACACATATGTAAAGATATGAAAATATATGTGTAGACATCTATAATTTTATTCATATACACACACAAAGCTCCCCTATGTAGTGTCCTATCCTTGCAGTCACACCAAGCACTTCCAACATACGTGATACAATGCATATATTCTGGGGGATGAGACATGATATAGGGGAGCCCTGTATGTGTATATATATATCATTATAGAGATTAACATATATATTTTAGGTCTCTCTACATATGTGTAGAATTTAGGGGGGGAAAAAAAATATACCCTGTGAGGGACTAGAACTCCAAACCCCTTCGTTGTAAAAGCAATAGTCTACCACTGCTCTACCTCTGCACCACCAGCCCAAGTTAGTTACAAGCTGAGCAGGGCCTTCTCTCAAAGCTGATTTGCTTCTCCCCCCATTGTTTTCACTCACATGTCATTGACAGCAAGCAGAGATCTTTACTTGAAGCTGACATTTGTAGTTGAGTAAAGATCTCTGCCTGTTGTCAGTACAATTTGGATGAACACCACTAGAAGTAACAGCTGCTGGCTTTCAGTTGTGTGTAAACTAAGACATATGACTGGTGCTTGCTGGAGTTTGGAGCCTCAAGGCTGCAGACATAAGCATGCAGGAGGCTACAGAGCTGTTATATCCAGACAACCTTCTGCATTCCCTGCTTTAAACAAAATGATGATGTCACAGTTCTTCAGTGAGGGGAGACACGCCTCCTGGGAGGAGATACACACCTGCTGACAGGAGAGACACGCCCCTGGATTTCAAACCCAATCTGAGAAAATTAGCTGAACAGCACGAGCAGCTCAAATGATAACATTTGAAAATATTAAACTGTTTGAAAATGGTCTTGTAGCCTTTAGCTTTAACTCCTTCCTTCCTTCCTTCCTTCCTTCCTTCCTTCCTTCCTTTCTCACCAAACAGAAGAGTGACTACTTTTCACCCTTTATATAGGAAGACACCTGTGATGCAAATTATAGGACAAATCCTACATTAACATGTCCATTTGGTCAAATTATTTTTAAACTTTTCTACGAGTACCATCATTTTTGCTATTATTTTTTTTTTGGCTTCTTTTTTCATTTTTGGGTTGAACCACAATTCAAACTCAATGGGTCGTATGTATGAAATTGTCTAGCATTTACATTTTCTTTATTGCCCATAGCAACCAATCAGAGCGCAGCTTTTATTTCTCAAGAGCACTATAAGAAATGAAATTTGAGCTCTGATTGGTTGCTATAGGCAATAAAGACAGTTTTACTGCTAGACAGTTTTCATGCATAAGGCCCAATGTCTTTCAGTAAATTTCAATTTATTATTACTTTTGACAATTTCAAGTTATTTCAGTGACCATCATGGGTTTTTCTCTCTTTAACGGAAGGGTATCAACAATTTTGTTCACATGTGTATTATTTCCAAGCTGTTTGGGGTGTGTCTGTAAACATATTGTTGTCCGGTTCCATGGTCGACCAACAGAAATTTAAATGCAGTAATAGGCTTCAAGGAATTCTGTAATTCAGGACTAATATTAGTACACATACCTTTTTTCACCTCTTATGCAAATTAGAAATAGTAAAAGGACATGTAAAGGCTAATCTACATTAAATTGACTTATACATAAAATGTTGAAACACAATGTTGACTTAAATAATGTATCCTAATATTAAACATAGAAACATGATTATAGCTTTTCACATTGTTTTAGGAATAGTGCCCGAAATATACAGTTGTTTTCTTGAACCAATATTCAACTCGTTTCTACAGTTCTAATGAACAAATCTTCACTGCACTCTTGTGAAACTGTTTAAAATGTCAGCTCCTGGGTTTTTCTAATTTAAAGAGGTGATTTAGTGTTTTTATCAAGAACTAAATTAGCTGCCGTCTGCTGGAGTGTTTCTACCTGGTAGAATTACATGTGACAAGTAAATAAACCTTAAGCATGCAGCTACACTGAGTAATAGCATGAAAGAAGGGACATCAATTTAGACTAGTAAAAGTTATAGAGTATAATGTACTTGCTAGTCTGTACATTTGTATATGTGCCCACTCATCCATTGTCTTGGTAAAATAGGATGGAAAAATAAATTGGTATAGTTTCTTTCTTCTAGAATCACTGGGATAAACATTGCAAAAACAATTTGAGAGACGACAGCATGTAAAATCAAATTGTTTTTGGAGTTAGTTGGGGTAAGGACTAACTCACCATTGGGACTTATTGTTACATAAAGAGGATAATTTGGATCTTTGTGGATTTTTACTGTGCTGTTTCCATCCAAATTTTTCTATGTGATAAACACTAGTTACTACATAAGACGAAAGGAAAAAATAAATAGCATAAAAATGGGACAGATGCAGGAGGGTTATAAAATATTTGAAAAAAAAATAATTTTGTGATTTGTAGTGGCTAATGTGAGCATTTCCTTCATTTACAATAAACTACTGTAGGTTTCATTAATATCATGAAAGCCAAAGTAAATATATCTGGATTAGCAGAATTGAAGGTTATTAGATTTTTTTAATTAGTTGAATAAACCAGAAACCTATTTTGCCCAGATTCGTGCAAAACAGCATTGTTAAAATTTTTTTATAATTTTTACAAAAGACAAAAATGAATCATAATGTAAGGAAAAGTACAAAGCAAAATCTAGTATATTTTCATTCAAATCAAACACTGCCTTTTCTAGACAACAGCTCCACCTCCACAATTCAAATGCATGAATAATTCCTTATCTCATCAGTTTACATTCCACAATCTCCAATGAAAAATACATTTAAAGAGGATCAGTCACCTGGAAGAGCCCAATTGAGTGAATCAATAAAGAAGTTATGAAGTTGTAAGAACTGGCAAGTAGTAAGGAAGGCTACAACCAGGGAGTAACTTGGATTTTCTTATATTGAACAGTTGTACAATTGAACTGTGAGGTATGCTATACTTTACTTGCTCTGCATGTCTAACCAGTGTTCAAGCCTAATCCAGCTCCTCCTGTTTTGGTACTTCTGACAAGTTCTTTGGGGGCTAGCCTATGGAATGGAAGTCTCCCTCTCTGTCCACACTCTGTGTCCATGTCGGGGGGGGGGGGGGGGGGGGGGGGGGGGGGGGGGGGGGGGGTGGGGGGGGGGGGGGGGGGTATTGAAAAATGCGATATTCTTGATCGTTTTATAGATGCCGTTGGATTCCTTTCTTAGGGCCCCAGTATAACAAAACCTCACATATGCATGGTCAAAAAATGAACTGTTGATTTATATTGCATTGCAATGTTCTATGACGAACATCAGCAATTACAGACAGTGAAAACGTGCGCAGTACTAGCTGCTGTTCTAAATTTAGGGTATTTTGTCCTAGTAGCATAAACCGCATCTGAGATTGCATGCGTTTTGGATGCGATTTACCGCACTTTTCGACGTTTTTTTTTTTCCAAAGACGGATCCAACACGGCGTGTGAACATACCCTTACTTCTCTCTTTCCCTGAGGCGTGTACTTACTGACTCCACCATTCTTGCCTCCCAGTCTTTTTCTTCCCCATGTTCTTCCATTCTGGTGATCACTAATATCTAAAATCCTAACTGTAGGGTTTAGGCCAACAAAGTTATTGAGCCTAGATAAATTTCATGCCACATACTCCAATATAAAAAGTGTTAGGGTATGTTCACATGGCTTATTGCGGCACGTATAGTATGCGCCGCAATACACCGGGTGTTTTGGAGCGACGCACGGATCATCCAAAGCACGGGGGGCCGGCTGGGCGCCAGCCCAATAGACATTCATTGTTAGCAGTGCGTATTCGACACTAACAATTGACATGTCACTTATCTCCCCGTGCATACAATACGATCGTATTGTACGCGCGGGGGGACGACGCATAATGCATAACTCTCTATGAGAGCTATGGATTACCATAACGCACAATACACTGCGAAATACGTGGCGAAATGCGCAATAAAATAAGCCGTGTGAACATATCCTTATACAGATGAGGATCTACTATACCATATTTGACAAATACAATGAGTTATACATTAAAACAAACTACTGCAAAATAGTGGATGCAAATATATTCATTTTAAAGAGGTGTTTCCCTGGGCTACAAAAAGACAAAAATGATTTGTATCTCCAAACAATGTGAAACAAATCCCGCTTGTGCCTGCTGCCATCACTGCAACACAAATGCTCACACACAGAAACAAACCAGCAGCATTCTGCAGACAACAAGAGACAGGTAAACACTGAATATAAGGATCATTTAAAGTGTTTTTCTGCTAACATACATCTAGTATATATGAAGATTTTTCTTGTTTGATTGACGAGATTGTCTGGTTATAACAAATTAAATAAAGATCTTTTATTTCTTATGAACAATGTATTATACTATATACATACTGCATATACTATAGTAGTGAAATATAGTAATATAAATGAGATACTTACTGCTATATTATGTATGCTCCGATGTTAATTAATGTGCAAATTAGTCATATCAAGGCTATAAGAAGTGAGGTATTTCATTTGTTAAGGAATCTGCTGTACATATTTCTAAGATGCCGTGGATGATATGCTCTACTGCAGGCTCACTAGATTCTAAATTAATGTATTTAAGGTCTTACCAGATGTGCTCAGTGTTCATATAGATTTTATGCATGCTAATGTCTCATTGTTATTCTGCCGTGCATTTTATACACTAAATTGGTATGTCATTGTTCACATTTTGTCTGGTGATTATGTTCAAGGGCAAATTTGCATGTTTTATTACAAGGGTTGTTCCGATGTATAAAATAGAATAAGATGTATAGTTTATTATCATTATAATAGAAATAATTCCAATTATAGTGAAATAGTCAAATCATATGGATTAATGTGTGTGTAGTGCTGTGAGCAAGTGTGGACTGTGACAATAAAAGTGTGTTTACAGATGTTTCATGTTGTACAATTTTTGGTTTTGCTGATAAGTTAAGACTTCTTCTGCTGCCTGGAAAACAAAGGAAAATGTCATTCAGTCCTACCCAATACTGGAAGTAAGATCAACCAGCACATACACTGTGCACAGGGTATCATCACAAATGTAATAAAACATAAGCACAACCATGTTCTGGACACATCTTCAGACCAATAGCGGTCATGTCCTCAACAACATTAACATTTATACCGTAGTAGGGCTCGTTGTTCCAGCCTCAAAGTAACTCTAACATTGCAATAGTCCCCATTATATCAGCTACATAACGGTCCTCACAGTCTTTATTTTCGTATTGCAGTCTATTTTAGTATCTCAGTACTATTCTGTTTCTTCCACTACTATCAGTTCTTTCTTACCATGTTACCCCTTTCTATACTGTGGAACAAGGAGTCATGTAATAGGGGCCAAGTGGTATAAGGTGCATTATTACCTGCTCCAGGTTGAAGATGTTATGCCGAAATAGTAACACAGGTAGACATAGTCTTTGTGGATAAAACACAAGCAGATTTCACTCTGATTAGTCACCAAAGCCTCAGGTCACGACAACTTATATAAATGTTGGTAGTTCTCTTGGCCTGGTTCACATCTGCATCTGAGGTTTCCTTCATGACCTCAGTCGCAGAGGTGGTGTCATTGACTGCAATGGGGTCTATCAGGTTTCCGTTCTGGTGGCCATCATTTTAATGGAAAAAAATAGAGCTGTGCTATTTTTTCTGTCCTTTTTTACGGACGCAGAGGTAAATTAGGCCTTACAGAGTCACAGTTCATAAATAACAGTATCTCTGCTGCTATTAACTGGCAGTTCTCTTGCAGCACACTAGCAACATAGTCTTGGTGATATATCTAAACTTCCCATTTACCAGACTTCTGGTACTCACAGCCAATTAAATCTGTAACGCTATATCTACATGGCATCGGACAAAACCATTTTTTGTTTGATGTCATGTTTTGCGCAAAAACCGTGGTTGATTCTAATTCTTTTGCCGTCGGCCGATACAATTGATTGTATGGGAAACCGACGGCAAAACTCAAAACGTTGGCATATTATACAACATGTTGTATAATACGCCAGCGGCAGAAAATGAGCAGAGATAAAAACAACCCGTGTAGACTACAGGTCGTTTTTTCTATTGAAGTCTATGGGATGGATAAATGGTCGGATTTTCAGCGGTCTTTGAATCCTAAAACCACCGAAAATACGATCATTTTTCTATGCCGTGTAGACATGGCCTAAGGCCTAACTTCCAAGACACAAAGTATACAGTCACTAATTCAGAGCTCAATGCTTGCTAACCTAGCACTGACACAGTGCACTCACTTGGATTCCACAGATGGAACAGATATCACAGATATCAGCAGCCACCTTCAGTTTTAGGAGTTCTCTGACCTTCTGAATAAATGCATCCTTCTCACAGTAACAGAAACATTACGTGACTCAACCTGTCATCCTGCAAAATGTACAGGACAAAAAGACATTTGCGTTGGGAAGATGCAACAGCACCCACCTCACTGACCTACACAGCAGCCTGGGCTAAAAGTAAAGCACATCAGTCCCTATACAATGCTGATCTATGCAGAACCACTCTACATACTTTCTACAGGTACATGAATAAGAATAAAATCTTGTTAAAACAATGACAATACATATATACTAGGATGTAGATTGTTAGCCTTTGTGGGCAGGGTTCTCTCTTCCTCTATACCAGTTGTTAGTCATTTAGGATCTTATGTATGAAAACTGTCTCACAGTAAGACTGTCATTGTTGCCCATAGCAAGCAATCAGAGCTCAGCTTTCATTTCCTATAGTGCTCTGGGAAAATGGAAGCAGAGCTGGGATGTGTTACTTTGGGCAACAAAGACAGTCTTAGGTAGGGTTCACACGGCAATAATTGTGGGACGTATTTTGCCCGCAATTACACCGGGTGCTCGGGAGCGGGGTCGGGGTGGGGGGCCGGCAGCCCCCCCGGCCCCATAGACATTCATTATTCACGGCACGTATACGCGCTTCTCTCCCCACTCTGCATATTGTCTGAGCGGGGAGAGGAGACGTAATCCATAGTTCTCTGAGAACTGTGGATTACCATAATGACTGTGTACGGCGCGAAATACGGGCCGAGATACGTCCCAGTTTAAGCCGTGTGAACATAGCCTTATACCTAAACAGTTTTCATACATGTGGTCCTAAATTAGTGTTGACATTGTAATTTGTTTTTATTTTATGTATGTAAGACCCCTCGAATACACAGCGCCCTGAAATTAATGTTGATTTTAAACAAAAATAATAACGATAATAATATTACTTTATACTGTTAATATTATTATGTTTTAGGGTGTCTCTTAGCACAAGAAAAAAAAAGTAGAAAAATCTGTGTTAAAACCTAACTTTTAATATAAACCATTAAAAAATGGCTAGGGACACACCAAAAAGGGAACAACATACAAAAAACGAAGACGACTAATACACACAAAAGATGTATTGGGGGCTGATGGGAATAGAGAACAAAGTCCTGATATGACCCTATTAATCCTATCTAATCCCTATCCTACATCAGGATAATCGCCCCAATAAAGGGCGGTCCCGTCCGGATCCTAGCCCTAAAGCACTGTTGACCCTTACTCTATATTAGAAAGAAAGGGACATAGATAGGATTAATAGGGTCATATCAGGACTTTGTTCTCTATTCCCATCAGCCCCCAATACATCTTTTGTGTGTATTAGTTGTCTTCGTTTTTTGTATGTTGGTCCCTTTTTGGTGTGTCCCTAACCATTTTTTAATGGTTTATATTAAAAGTTAGGTTTTAACACAGATTTTTCTACTTAGTTTTTCGTTTATATCATTTTTTTGTGTACCACTTTAGTACCTTTTACCAGTGCTCTGGTTTTGCTGTTTTTGGATATTTTTTGTCTCTTAGCACAAGGTTGTTAGAGTATTGCAAAATAATGATCAGGTAGATTATAAAGAGATAAAGCTTAATTTCATATAATAAAAATGCTTTAACATATAACTGTATATCAAAGATTAACAAGTAGTAATAAAACTATAGGATACTCTGGCAAGGTAAAAAAATGAAAGTGGTTAATTCAAATGTCTCACCCCCTGAAGTTGTTCTGCTTATAAAGAGGAGAATTTGAGTACATTGTTTTTGCATTTGGACAGCATTACAGGCCACATACAGGTGGCCCTTAGTGGAATAAGTGGAACTAATTTGCAATTTTTGAAAATGCAATTGAAATGAAAATTGCGAATTAGTTCCACTAATTTCAATAAGGGCCACCTGTAAATGCTGTCCAGTTGCAAAAACAATTCACACAAATTCTTCTCTTCATAAGTGGACCAACTTCAGGGAGTGAGACATTTGAATTAACCATTTTCATTTTTTCATCTTGTGCTAAGGGACACTCTAATGTAGACCCCTGGGGCCACCTATAAATGTTATCCAAAATTTAAGTGGATTTTACCAAATGTTTTTCTCATGCAGAACAGCTTGAACTGAAAATTTTAAACTTTCATTTTTAAGAGCCACTCTATTATGTATGTATGAAGGAT
Source organism: Phyllomedusa bahiana (assembly GCA_025379985.1). Lineage (NCBI taxonomy): Eukaryota > Metazoa > Chordata > Amphibia > Anura > Hylidae > Phyllomedusa > Phyllomedusa bahiana. The sequence continues at coordinate 10,992 of JAODAL010045809.1, read as the reverse complement.
TAGTTTTCCTTATACTAGCAGGTAATTTACTGTATATATGTATGTCCATAGAGTATGTATATTAGCTTTTGTGTTAATCACTAGCACATACTATAATGTGGATTTAAATATCTTCAGCAATGTCTATGTGTTGTGTTGGTTGAAAACACAGTAAGAGCCTTCTTCTAATTAGATTGTGTTTATATCAAGTATTCAGCCTTGAGCAATTAGTCAAAGCTAGCCATGTTCAGAAAAGAAATTGTGGGTCTCTCTAATGCTAGCCCTTTCAAGTTGTTAACTAAAGACAAGGTCAACATCTAGGACTCAATTCTATTAAATCAACGAGATGCCTTATATGCATTGCAGATTCACTGCCCATGAGATCACATGTCTGAAGCAATCAGCTGAAAGGTGATGAGGTTGAAGTGTAGCTAAATAAGATACATATGGTATAGAGTTTGTTAAATTCCTAGTCGCGTCAACTCTTCTCCCTTGTGTCAAGACAAAGAGCGCGTTGAAAAATCAATAGTTTAATCCAATTGAGACAAGATGGCTTATCCAGCATCTTATTTTCTGTAAACGCTGTTCTATCACACAGAACTGTTTTCAGTAAAAGTACAGAATCTATTTTATGACAGCTGACAAATAAGGTAATTATTTCAAAGCCTTGGAATTATTGCGGGACTGTAATTGAATAGTCAGAAAGTCAGTTTACCCAGAAACAAGGCAAGGCACAAGACAGGGAAATGCTTTGTATACATTTTCTACACTTTTTTGTACTTATTTTTAATTAAAGGGATTGTCCAGCCAAATAAAAATTATATTTAATTGTGTATAAAATGGAATGGAAGGCCACTGAATAATATATTTTTTTTATTCATATTAGCTTACATTATTCAAGTTCCAGACACACTCTTCTGGTCCTGGGAGCTTAACTTTGCAGTTAGTCCTAATACAGTAAAGTAGCTTTCTCTCCTTCTCTGTGTAACTGACATGCCGGAAGGGGGTGGGTGCTTTTGTTCAATAGCTAAGCCAATCCCTCTCTCTATGTTTGAATTAGCCATGGTGGAGAAGGGGTTTGCCTAAGCTATAGAATGGAGACAAGTGGCCAGCCCCCTTTCAGGATGTCATCAACACAAAAACAGGTGAAGCTTCGTTTTTGTGTTAGTACCAACTTGCAAGTGGAGCTGCTGGGATGAAGAAATTAGGTCTAAAATTTGAAGAGGCAAGAAATCTTAGTAAGTGCAATTACATTACATTTCACACACAATAAAATATATGTTTAATTCTCTGAACAATCCTTCTCAATGGTAATTTAAGCACCAGGACTGAAAAGGCCTGAACAACCAGCTAAATTTTTTCATTTTTGTCTCCCTTTGTTTCAACAGTCATAACTTTTTTATTTTTTCCATGATGTAGTTGTGTGAGGACTTGTTTTATATGGGAGAAGTTGTATTTTGGGGGAGAGTTTGAGTTTACATATAAACTACTATGTAATTTTTTTTTTTTAAATGCAGCGTATTTTTCTGCATTTATTTTCTTAATTATTTTTTATACCTTTCACATTTCACACTAAATGACCCATACATTTTTTTCTACAGGTTATCATGGTCGTGTAGATACTTAATATGTGTAGGTTCGGGGCTTTTTTGTGCAACAAATATGCAATATTTTTTTTTATTAAATATTTATTTTTATTTTATCACTCTCTTTTTTTTCCACATGTATGTCCTTTACTTTTTTAATGCTATTAAGGAATAAGTTTAATAACTATTGTAGCTTTTTTTTTCTACTCATATATATATATGTGGCAGAGTGACCATGTGCAGCTGCAGGTCTCTGCCAATAGGTGGAATTTAGCAGGATACCTGCTACAAATGTGCCACCGAAAACCTGGGTTCAGTGGGAGAATGGCTGCCTTGCAGCCAGGTATGGGTTTCCTTTCCCGGGACGGTCGTAGCGTTGGGTGGAAGGCCGTCCCCACGTTCCAGGCCATGTTTTGGACCAGTGCCTGGAGGGCTATAAGAGGCCTGGGCTTGCAGGGGTTAAGTGGGCGTGGCCTTCTGCCTGCAGTTTGGAGTGGCAGTGGAGCCTGAAGGAGGCTCTGGCCCCAGTAGGGGACTGAGTATAGTACAAGTTGCTGTGTTGTGATGCTGGACAGTAGGTCCAGGTCATGTTAGAGAGGGTTCACTACTGTTTGTGTTTGGTAGTGGCTAGACAGCCGAGATTTGTGTTTGTTTATTTTGTTATCTGTTTCCTGAGCCTCAATAAAGCTGGCTGCGGCCAGTTTTAAATGGAATCCCGTGTCTGTCTGCCATTCTGCTATGAAAGCGGTGATCCAGGTGCAAGTAAGGCGCTACAATATATATAAATACATATATATAGCAAGATAGCTCAGGCAGTTAGTAGCCTATCAGTGTGCAGACAGGGGGAAGAGCCGTGGGTTTACACAGTTAAATAGAAAGAGCCTGTCGGCTTCTAGTTCAGTTTTGAGTTGTGTTTCAGCAAAGAAAAAGGGAAACCCTACTATCAGCCGGTGATGGGTAGAGCAGGCTGGAGCAGGAAAACAGCCCCACTGTCACGAGTGGCACCACGGTCTGCCCACGGGCCGCGGGCGCACCCGTGGTCTCCCCTAGGGATCCCTGCCAGGGTCGGGTAGCACCGCTGGCCGCGGGACGGTCCATGGGCGCACTCGCTTTACCAGCTTACTTGATTGCATTCCTGTCCCGTCTGCTTCCCCTGCCGGTCGGTGTGGGCCATGTAAATTTAAAGGGCCATCGCGCTGGTAATTGGATAATGGCCGGGCGCTGACCCTATATATTGGTTTTGGCCACGTCACTTCCCTGCTGGATCTTTGTTGCCCCTGAGCCTTAGAAAAAGTGTTCTTGTGTATCTCGTCTTGCCGTGTTTCCGACCTCTGCCTTCATTCCTTGACTCTGAACCTTCGCTGCCTGCCCGTCCTCGACTACGGTTCTCGTGTTACGATTTGGTACCTCGTTGCACCTCGGCCACCACCGCAGGCAAGTCGCACCAGGGGTAGTGACCTGGTAGGACTCCCGCCACAGAAAATCCATCCCGCTTTGCGGCGGGCTCTGGTGAAAACCGGGACCTGCTTAGATTCCGCTCCCTGGCATGGCTGTTACCATCGCTTGCAGTGGTACAGTGAATCCACCTCTCTGGCTGTTACACCCACTCTCAGATTGCTGAAGAGAAACCAGAAAGAGAACACCGAGCAAGGGACACAGAAAGGAGGAAGAAAGTACAGTGATAGCAGTGGGTAGTATGGGGAACTGCTTAGTAAGAGTGAGAGACCCTAGAGAGGACAGAACTGTGTCCTGTGTCGCCAGATGCCAGCACCTTGCACAGCTGGACTGGATGGATCTGAGATGGAAGTTGTCTGGCAAACAACTTGAAGCAAGTTGTATTGTATAGTGCTATAGTGACCTGTACCTTGCTAAAAGTGTTATGTCCACAAGAAGTCTTGCTGAGAGTAAAAGCCCGAAGATTTCCCGGGACAAGCGTTGTCTATTTTTTTTAAATGCCAGTGCACCACAAAACCAAAACTACTCATTCCATCCAGGTACACTATACCCGTCATCCATGTCTACCATCTGCACCCTGCGAATCTGACATCAATATGATACATTTTGTTGTCATCGCAAAACTTGGTGTGTCCTGGCAGCAGGCTTATTACGCAGACAGCCCTGGGGCTGCATTACGTTCCCATGGCTGAATGTTTAGACATTCCCAAGACTCCATGAGGTCACCAGATTTCCTAGTGACCCGATGGAGCAGGGAAATCCACTTTGATTATGCTGTGGTCACGGAATTACATGGCCTCTTGAACAGCAAGTTGCGATGTGCTGTGTATTCTGACACCTTTCTGTTATAACCAACATTGATTTCTTAAGCAGTTTGTGCTACAGTAATCTTACCAACTACAACCATTACCTCCCACATCCATCAAAAACTTTTAGGTACCAATGATCCCATTTCTGGCTTATGGGTTGACCTTTATTTGACCATACTGGGAACAGCAAACAAGACATGGCGTTTTAAAGATGTTCTGTCCAAGTTATCACAATTTGACCTATATCAAAGTCAATCACATCTTTACTACTGTATATCATTGTTATTCACTTCACCTGCATTAATGTTATGGCTGATTGTTGGGTATGATTTTTAACTCCTTATTAACATTTGATGTTTCAGTAGGTCATAGTGCAGTTAAGTTAGTATGGGGTGGAGTGTGCTCAAATGGTGAGGCCACTCCATACATGGCAAGTAATGGCTTATTATCAAATCAAATACAGAATCAAATACAGCTTCAATCCCGGATTTTTAACCGTTACAATCCTGTTCCCATCATGACCATGGTGTCTAAATGAAAGAGTAACGGTGCTGCGTACCTATGTCCAATCAGTCCTTTTCTCACGACGAAGTCGTAGGACCCCAAGTAGATGTCATGGCAGCTGGAGACCTAATTAAGATGTTCATAGATTCCATGTTATTACTCCTCTTACAGCCTGACTTAGGCAGGGAGTAATAGGAGAGTCATCTTTTTACAATTCTCTGCAATATATTGATAATGCAGGACACTGTACAAGCAAACATGCCCTGTAGTGGTTAAGTACCCCAGGGGTAGTACAAGTAAAAAAAAAAAATAATTAATAACTTGTGCAGTCAAAACACCCACCTTTGCCATTTTACAAATTAAAAACATAAAAGTTACATATAATTGGTATCTCATTGTCCATACAGGTCTGTTGTATTAAAATATAACATCCTTTATCCCATACAGTTAACATCCTGTGAAGTGAACCAACACCAAAATTGTGGGGGGTTTTGTTATTTCATGTCAGTAAAAATTTGGAATAAAAAGTGATCATAAGTTGAATGTATCCCAACCTGTTACCAATAAAAAATACACTTCAGCCAACCAAAAATGATCTTAGGTCCAAAGATTGAAAAACCAAAAAGTTACTGGTTACACAAAATGGTTCTGTGGCACAAATTTGAAAAATAAAAGTCCTAACGAACATAAACATAATGAAAATTAAAAATTCGTAATTTGGTATCCCTGGAATCACACCAACTGGTAGAATACATTTAACATGTCATTTGCATCAAACAGTAAGCTCCTTAAAAACTAAATCCAGCCCTCCTCCGCAAAAATTATGCAATTGTGCTTTCTTCACGTTCAACTCTACAAATAATTTATGGGAGTTTCACAGTACATTATGTGGTGTAGTCAATGGTAACATTAAAAAGTATATTTTATTCTGCAAAATAAAAGACCTCATAGGTCTATGTAGATGGAAAAATAAAAAAAAGTGACGGCTATTGGAATGTGGGGATGAAAAGATTAATTCAAAGAAAAAAAAATGGCTACACTACACTGTTAGGGGATGATGCACCCATTACTATTTTTGTGATTTATTAGCTTTAAGACTTGCCAATAAACACTATACACTCAAAAGCTTTTCTAATTGTCTGAATTGCCTTTAGAATGAATACCAAAATGAGCAAGTTTTTTGCCTTCTCTAATCAGACTGATTTAAAATATGTTCAAACAGATTCAAATGTATAAAAATAACTAAAGTTAATTAGAACTAATGTTAATTAGAATCTGTCTATTGATTTACTATTATATAAATGTAATAGGGATGACATTATAGGAGATATCATTAGCAAATCAAAAACATTTTTTATTCCCTGGGCATGTTTTTTTTTTTTTTTTTCATTTAGCAGAGAGGTCAAAATTTGATGCAGGTACCAACTGTGAGTGTAACAATTGATTTGATACAGCATCTGACTGGTAAATGAGGTTGTGTATTCAGATCAGACTAAGATCATAAGTATTCGCTTGAGTCTATTACTACAGTATGTACACACAAAGCCAACATTAGCACCACCACACTGAGTAGAAAGCAAAGACATGATTTACCTATTGCCACTGCTTCTAGTATAATACACAGAAATCATCCTACATTGCTAAATAACTTCCAACATGAAATAACATACCACCACAGATCTTGCATGTGTTTACATGCTGCACATTTGCAGTCTTCCCACAGCTGACTCTCTTAACTCAGAAGCAGGAAGTCTCACATTGCTGTAATTAATGTGCTTACGTTCCAACTTTACTAACTGTGAGTATTTTCCAAAATTTGGGGATTTTTTTTTATAACTTTATATGCTTGAGAAAGATTTATTATTTTAAAGTACCAGGACAGAGTTAGTGGGTAAGGAAATGTTAAAGAGTGGAGGATCGAGAGCTTTTTGGTCATGCTTTTTTTAACTGATACAAAAATATTTATCTGAAGTTTTTACTAAAAGAAAACATTTGAAAAAAATCTGTATGGTAAAATATCTATAAAATTATCATTTTACAGTGAACCAAGACTAACAAATGAAGAGGAACGCCATAAACAGAACAAAATATAACAGATACAGAACACGTACAGAGTTTGGTAAACTGGAACATTAAGACTAAGGAGATGGAAGAGAAAGGAAAGACTATTCTAGTAGTTCAAAGGGCAAGACGCTAATGATGTCATTGTGAGTGGCCAGCAGCTGGAGACACAAAGTAGGAGATAACTGGAGTTGCACACATCCTTTATAAAACAAATTTGTTCTGTTTACGCCTAGGCCATATGGCAAATCTGGCCTAAACAATTTGTTTTTTGGAGATCATATCCCCGTTTTCAAAGCTTATTGAGAAGAGAAAAAATCACTATCTTAGCGGTCTCTTGAAACAGGAATGATGCCCATCAGGATAATTTATGGGAGCATGGGGTTGGGAGTTGCTTGTGTAAATCTGGGTTCTTCTCCCTCACCATTCATTCATTCAGTGTCTTTTGTCTACCTTATTGGAGTGACAGTCAATGTCAAAATTCAGAGCTGTTTGATGGGTCATGTTAGCAATGTAAATTTGGTAATTTTGAAGGTGGGTCTTGATGGTGTCTTTAAATTATTTTCTCTGGTCACCCCGGGTTCTTTGGCCTTGACTTAGTTGGGTGTAAACAACTTGTCAATGGAGGAAGGTGTCTGGCATTCTGATGTTGTGGCCAATCAAGCAGAGTTGGTTCTGCAAGATCGTGGCTTCAATTCTGGTCATCTTTGCCTCACTAATGATGCTAGAATTGTACAGCAATCCTCCCAGTTGATAAACAGAATCTTCTGCAGGCAACATTGAGGGAATCCCTTAACAATCTTCAGATGGCAATAGTAGGTAACTAGTGTTGAGCGATTATTATTGACAAAGTTGAAATCGGCACGGTTTTTATGTTGATCTGATTTTTTTCGATCACGCGATAATTTAGGTTAAAATCTGCGCATAATCTATTAATTTTGCGCCATTTTCGGTGCTTCCTGTCATTTTGGCGGTCAGCAAATCAGCTTAGAGAATAGAGCAGGGTGAGCTGGGTGTGCGACGTCATGACTGGGATGTGAAAATGGTTGTGATTGGCTGGAAAAATCACATGACCTCGTTTTACATAGAACAGCCCTTCCTGTTCATGATCAGTGTGTGTCTATGTATCATAAGAGCAGGACGTGTGCTCGGTCTCTCTCAAAACAGTTCAGCGAAACTGTTCTCTTTGCTCACACAGACAACTATGCTTTTAGCTGTGAACATTAGAACTTAGGTAGATTAGAGATTTTCAGTTTTTAGTTACTTAGGCTGAGATTTTTAAAGGAGCATCTAGCGCTGTACAGCCGCAGGGTAGGAGGGACCGAGAGGGGTGGGGGGTGTTGGCGAACACGGACAGACAGGCAGACAGGCTTTTGTAAAGAGAGTGGATAATTGTGCAGCCCAGACTCTGCTTTGACCCTGCATTGAAATGGGTTTTTATTAACAGTTTTTGGCCAGTTTTTGGGGAAATATTAGCCTGTATTTTGTGCAGCCTGTACTTATATTAGGATACAGATCTTTTCTAGTAACTGCAGGTGTATTTGATAGGTGCAAAACTCACCTTTTATTATCCGTACACAATTTAATTCCGTGTTTTTCACTTTGGCGCAACCCAGCTTTGATCAAAGACCCAATTTGTACTCACAGTAGGATACAGAACTTTTCTAGTCACCGCAAAGGTGTATTTATAGGTGCAAAAAACCACGTTTTATTATCCGTACACAATTTAATTAGGTTTAGTTCACTTTGGCACAGCCCAGTTTTGTTAAAAGACCCATCTTGTACGGATATTACCATACAGAAATTTGCTAGTAATTGCAGATGTATTTCATAGGTGCAAAAACCACCTATTATTAACAGTACACAATTTAATTCCGTGTTTTTCACTTTGGCGCAGCCCAGCTTTGTTCAAAGACCACTTTTTACTCACAAAAGGATACAGAAACTTTTCTAGTCACCGCAAGTGTATTTATAGGTGCAAAAACCAAAGTTTTTTATCCATACCAATTTAATTACGTGTTTTTCACTTTGACGCAGCACAGCTTTGTTCAAAGACCCACGTTGTACTCACAATAGGATACAGAGCTTTTCTAGTCACCGCAGGTGTATTAATAGGTGCAAAAACCACCGTTTGTTATCCATATAATTTTTAAATAGCTGTATTGCACGTGGGGGGCCCTTTTTTTTTTCAAATAGCCATTTGTAGACAATTTGATAGAAAAATTTTCTGCAATGTTCTTTTCATTGCGCACAAACGCAATTTCCACCCGTGTAACTTTTGAATAGTTTTTTTGGTCGTTGAATTCATTTTGGAGCACTTGTTGATTTTTGTTGAAAACTACCCATTCCTGCCCCTATGGGCATTGTAAATCCCGGGAGAAGGAAGAAACTGTTGATTTTTTTTATGGTTCTTCCCAGCCCGCTTTAAGGTATTCGTAGAAACAATTCAGTTTCTAATCCTATTTGGCGAGGAAATTGAGGGTTTTAAGATAGTGTGATTTGGTTTTTTATAAGGGACTTTCACAAAACTCTTCATCCTTCTTAAATTTTTCTTTGGAAAACATGGAGCGAATGTAGGGTAAAGCGAGTAAAGGGGGTGTAGGAGGTAGAAGTAGAGAGAAGGGTGCTCCTTTTCCAGTGCTGGCGAAACAGCATGCCGGGATCGTCGTTGCAGGACCGTCGGCTGTCATCGCGGGTCAGGGCCTGTGAATTCAGTAACGAACAGCGTCCCCCAATCTGTTCTTCAGGGTTAATGCAACCTGCACCCAGCAGTCTTACTTCGTCCCCCCAGCCGGCCACAAATGTCGTCATCGCATACAGCATCCGTCCAAATGAAGCGAAGACAGCCAAATGTAATCGTGTACCTCCCACTGTGGAAAACCCATTTTTGAAGCCCTTTTGATGACAAAATGCTTTTGTGGTCAGGGGATGTTAAAGATAAAGGGGCCAAAGAGGATGTTTTGTCTGCTTGCGCCCTTATGATGCCATCAGAGGGGGGAAAAGGAAACCCGGTCAATCGGCAAAAACCCCGGGGGTTTGGCAACCCCTTGCAGTGCCTCTTGCTTGTTCCCCCAAGCCCTGGATGCAGAATGTCGGGGGAAAAAAGTCACCTGTTTTGTGATGATGATGACGCATTGGGACCAAGGGGTCTCTTCAGCGAATTTGCTTGGAGCGCTTCATCACTGGAAGGGGAAGCGATGGGAAGTGTCAGTATGGGCCCGCCTCAAAAAGGGGAGGGCGGTCGCAGAAGGGCGTGAGTGATTCCCCAGCCATGTCAGCGGAAACACCCCTCCTCGCCCCCGAAAGGTCCGGACCCCTTTAACCCCGGGCCCTTTTTGAGAGCCTCTGATTCCACAGCGATGTTATGGCCTTTTTGTAAAGATCAGTAAGGCAGAATTTGGTGTTTAACCACCAACATGTCTATTTACATGCAGCGAATGGAGTTGAAATGGAGGCAACACTTGGCCAAAAAAAAGGGAACCCGATGCCGGCTTCCAACCACTGTCACACCCTCGTTCCCCCTTTTCTCCTCCACACCAAGGTTCCCCAGCTGCCTTGACTTCAGAGTCTGATAGTGTCAGTCTGTTCAGCCTCCCGTTGCCCGAGTACCCCCAGACCCCCCGAGACCCATCCCCCTTTCCCTTCCCCCGTTTGACGACCCCGCAGCCCTTTCAGCGGCCAGTTAGTGCCCGCCTTCTTCTTCCGGTTTGGGAGCGAAAAAAAAAATTTAAACCCAAACCCTCCCAAAGCCAAAAGCCTGAATGTCGGCATTGCCCGGCTTTTGGCTTGGAAAATGTTTTTCCCCTCTGGTGGAACAGATGGTTTCCACACGTATGGCCCTTGCTGCCCCCCAATACCAGATGCCCCCAATACCAGATGCCCCCAATACCAGATTAATATATATTATAGTCAATGTCCAGTTCAACTAAAATGGTGGTTGAAAGATCCCTTTTTTAGCCTTTTTTTATCTGGGGGTCAAAAGGGTTTTAAAGGGGATGCGCGTTCCGGACGGGATAGCAATGTCCGTTTAAATAAATGATGGGTTTAAATAATATGCCTTCTGGCACTTTTTAATTTGGGGTCGAAGGTTTAAGGGTAGTGGGTACAAGACAGGGGTTTGTGAATGGTCTGTGTTTTTTTCTGTGGTTTTATAAAACCCAAGTGTGTTGCCTAAAATGTGCACATATATTTGACGTTTTGGGGTGTTAATTTCCCGCTTCTCCAGCCGTTTGGGTGAGAATGGGTGTTGTTCCTTCCCTTGCTTTAATGGTCTCGGCGTAATTATTATGACTTCGGAAAATGTCTTGATAAACGCCGTATAAATATCGACCCGTGCGATAGTTTAACGTAAAACGCTTCATATTGGTAACAGGTCTTGCTGGCTTAAAAAAGAGTAGAGAAAAAAATGGCCCCGGCCCTTGTTTGTTTCTTTGAAGGTCACATTTAAGCACGAGTTTTCTGCAGACATGCGGGGAAATGATGCTGGGGTAATTTTTCTCAATGGTTGTCTTGTGTGATAAATGCTCAACAATGTCCAGAGTTTCTCCAGCAATGGTGACCTGGGGGTAGTTCCCTTTTTTTGAATGCCTTTGGGATGA
>JAODAL010045808.1:0-31574 GCA_025379985.1 Phyllomedusa bahiana | reverse complement strand
GGAAATGGGGTGAAAAAAAAAAATTCTGCAATAACTTATAAGTGAACTTAAACTATTCCCCCACAAAGTGCAACTTGTCCTGAATAAAATGAGGCCTCATACAATTGCGTCATTGAAAAAATAAAAAAGTTACGACTGTTGAAACGCATGGAGGCAAAAACTAAAAAAATGTGCTGGTCATTAAGTACTTTTCAGGCGTTCAGCTTAAGGCAGCGTTTCTCAACTCCAGTCCTCAAGACCCACCAACAGGTCATGTTTTCTGGATTCCCTTAGCATTGCACAGGTGATATAATTATGCTGCACAGGTGATATCATTATTGTCAGTGCATTCTGTGGGAGATCCTGAAAACATGACCTGTTGGTGGGTCCTGAGGACTGGAGTTGAGAAACACTGGCTTAAGGAGTTAAAGTAGTGTAGAATGCGCCTGATCATAGATTTAACGCTTTCTAGCTCCATTACGACAACTCACGGTCAGGTAAACCACTTTTAACTTGGTCTTGCTGTTCCAGCAGTAATCCAGCCAGTTTGCCGTCCTCCAGTCATAAATGTGCAGAATAATACGGTTCTGGGGCGACACGCCCCCAGAACACCCCCCGATCTCAGGCGCATTACAAAGTGCTGCGGGCGCCACATATTGCGCCTAATTTTTGAGTACGCCTGCTCATACATCTAGAGAAGAGGGCTGTGCTAGTTTTTGGAAAAGGACACCAGAATACTGGCACAGCCTCATATATACATGTTGCCCATAGTGTCTATGCATAATCTATATGCTGGATTTAGTAAGATTTCAACAACCCTTGGAAATCTGTATGAAAACTGGTAGGCTGGAATTAGAATTTTCTTTAAAACTACAGTGAGGACATAATGGAAAAATTCATTATTTTTTTCTAAGAATAATGAGTAAAGGGGGGTAATTGGTATTAAAAAAGGCATGGCTTACATATTGTAAGACCTAGAGATTGCTGAACACCTTCAGGTTCTCCAGTGATCTAATCGGGCACAGGTCGACAAGATCAGCGTGTTCTGGAATCAAAGCGCAGATCTCTTTAACCCCTTAAGCCCCAGGCCTGAAAAGTAGTTAATGACCAGAACATTTTTTTTAGTTTTGGACTCCTTGTGTTTCAACAGTTGTAACTTTTTTATTTTTTCAATGACGCAGTTGTATGAGGCCTCGTTTTACTCAAGACAAGTTGTACTTTACGGGGGATAGTTTAAGTTCACTTATAAATAATTGCAGAAATTTTTTTTATTTTTTTATTTTTTGTTTTTTAATTTTTTATATCACACCATTCACATTTCACACTTAATAACTTGTTAGATTAATTCAAAAGATTATTACATTCATGTGGATACCTAATATGTGTAGGGTTTTTTTTTGTGAGTAATACATGCACAATTACATTTTTTTTAAAACTTTTTATGTTTTTTACTATTTTTTTTAAAATCCCATGAAGGGAGAACTGTTTTACATTTTTTTTTTTACACTTAGTAATGTATTAGCATATTCATATATGCTAATACATTATAATCTGTGTCAGTCCGACACAGGCAGTGATCAGGGCAGCACAGTCTGTCCTGGTCACTGGCTTGTTAAACAGACAGTCTTGGGGCCACTCTAGGTCCCCAGGGCTGACTGTGCAGCCGTTCCCCGGGCTCTGTCGGGTCACCGAGTGTTCTGATCACCCGACAGAGCCGGGAAACCCTTTGATTGCAATCAAAGGGTTAAGGCACCGGGTAGCGGAGGTTGCCCCCGAATACCCGTGCTCGCAGAAGATGCTCTGGGATCAGGGCTGTGTAGTACAGCCCCGATCCCAGCGCTGCTCCGGCGCCCGGGCGCCGCAATCCCCGTTGTCTGCAGCAACGGCAAAAGATGTCACTGCAGACGAACGACCGGCACCAGCCCACGTCAAAAGTCGGTGGGCGGTCGTTAAGGGGTTAAAATAATAGATGAACCAATAATTTATTTAGAACTACGTGTTTTGTGATAGAAGGTGTCCAGCAATGTCTTTGTCTTTGCTATTTCGATCCACTCCATGTGGAGTAAGGAGTGGAGGGCGTGAGGAACTAGCAGCGGTCCAAAGCTGAATTGGCGATCATGCACCAGGGGTGAGTTGTGCCAACCATATGCACAACTGAAATAGGTGAGCATACTACGATTACAATCTGATCTTTAGCAATATAAGGAACGTATTGCACCAGGGAGCGCTTGTCTTTTCTCTTTTTTTCTTTCATATTATAAGACCTATAATATAACTAAATATATACAAAACTGTAACAAAACAATCAAAAAATTACAACACAACTAGCTATTCTGGTAGTAAAGCGCAATGTTCTACAACTTTATAGCTATACAGTGTATGCCCGGAAACATTAGGAACTTTCATTACAGACTGTTACCCCATAAATATATTGCCATATATAGTGAAACAGGATGCTAGATTACAGATTGCTGCTTAGGGCTCAGTAAAAGTATTTTGTTTATTGACATATTAATTTCTGTATCGATAGCTCACACTGGGACGCATTGTTACTTCTCTTACAATAAATTCATCAAGTGTGTATGAAAAATATCAACATATTTTGTAGGACTCTATTGAGTCATCATTAAATAACTATTAGTAGCCAAACCTTGTCAAGTGGTTGACTGGTGAAGCAAATAAGTCTCACTACACTATGTACTTGCTGCTTTGCAGGTTAGTGGATCAATGCTGACACAAATAACTGTTTGCAACATCTGCCTTGTCAAATCCTATTAAAAGCCTTGGCATCGGGTTCCACACCTTAATAATGTCAATGTTACAGCTTTTACAGCTCCATTAGGCAAGTTTTGTTTTTGTAGGACTTTATTTAGAATTATCTCTAGTCCAGATGTATTTAAGTGAATTAACAGACATCCTAGAAGGATTGAAAAAATAAAGAATTTTTAATGGTTGTACATTACTTCAGTGGGTACAGCAAATAATAATATGGTGCCCAAATGAATTTTAACGAGAAGAATTAGGACCTATTCACTGAAAATCCTATTTTTCAACATTACTTAATAAAATTTGTTTTAGTGAAACTGTATGTCAAATTTGAAGTGCATCTTATTCTCAATTATTTGTTTTCAATAAAAAAGGGCCTTGTACGTCAACATCATCCTGGACAAAAAAAGAATGCTATTGTTATCCCTAGAATTTAATCACAGAGCAATGTCTGTTTTTTATTCTGGACAGTTTAGAAAATCCAATTTTTATTTTCTTATCTGGCACATTTTTGAGACAAGGTTTGCAATTGGATCAAATAAAAAATCCCTAGTTAATTTACAACACATATGTACAGGTAGATCACACCTACAGGATATTGGGAAACAAGAAGAGTTAAAACATGGGATCATCATTGACTTATACTATCTTGCCTGAATGTGAGAAGACTTTTTATCATACTAGTTTTAGTGTAGTAAATGCCAGTGACAACGCAAGATACTACCTTTTTTTGTATTAAGCTGAGGTGTGGACAGATGCTGACTGGTGTCTATCCAAAAAGTATGTTTGGGTCCCTGCCATTCAATGTTAAAAACAGCATAATCAGCTACTGACACATACTAGACACTCCACTAGCACAATGGACACATACCAATAAGAAAAAGCAACATGCCACAAACACATTGAGCACATACCGCACATGCTACAAGCACACTGGACTGCTGCAGCACTCACCCCTGACCCCGGCTACATGCCACTACTACACTAGACACATATTGCACGTCTCTTACAGACAACAGGTAAATGCCACACACACACCACTACAACCTTAACAGATCACACATGCGACTGTTTCCCAATAAAACACTGGACACCTGCTTTACTTTCTACTTACATAATAGTCATATAGGGTGACATGTATATATTTTGGTGCCCAGCCGGCAATTTTTGGCGCATTAGTAGCGTAGAATGTGCCTGAATTTATGGACCTGTTCTACTGAGGGTCATAGATTAGGGGCTTTCCAGCTCCAAAACGACAACTCAGGTCAGGTAAACCACTTTGAACTTGGTCTACCTGTTCCAGCAGTAATGCACCCAGTTTTGCTGTCCTCCCATCTGTAGTGCTAATAGATTTATTGACCATCCGGAATCCATATTGACAGTATCACTTTAAGAATTATAGATGATAATTGCTAGTCTTTAAGCTGTAATTTTCCAAGCACTTGGTAAATTTTTGTGAGAAACAGTATATTGACACAGAGGGTTGTTATCAGGGCCTCGTTGTTGTGGGAGCGTTGTACTGAGTAGCCACATAGCGCTGCGCTGGTGTAAACAATTACTACCCAGCAATGTTCCATAGGAATCCAGGTGACCATGGTTCAGGGTTGCTTGGCATCTAGTCATGGGTTTTTTCCAGTGCCAGGTTAACCTCTTAAGAACTGGCCATTCGAAGGAGGGAGGCCTTATACTGGAAAAGTACTGATCTGTCAGCTTGCGTAACACTTGGTTACGCAGGCATTTGTTTCAAGTAAGATATAAGCTAGGAAAGATTGCTGCGACGTTAGAATTAGATGTACCTGTGTGCTATAGAGGGATGCCTCAACGCCACAGTGTGGATCCCAGGTAGATCTCTCTATCTCGCTGGCCCCTTCTCCCAGCTGATGATACAGATAGATGAAGCTGATAAGATGCCTGGTGAAGCTTGGACCTGTATATGGGGACACCCGTGAAAGGTGTTGACCTCAGGATTATCTCTCTATCTTCACTTGTCCGTGTTACCAGCTGATGCCAATAGATGATGCTTATAAGATGCCTGATGAAGCTTTGACCCATATATAGATGTGATTATCCAATCCAAACTTGGAGACGGTGGTTGATCGGTATCGCAGGCATGGTCCTTATGGCCCAATCGTTGCATCAACAAAGAGAGGAAATGCCAGACAAGGAGAATATGGCATTATGGAGAATTAAACAGAATCTTATTTGGCACAATTGAAAAACATTTATGTAGACAAAGATTGCTACTGCTACATACTATAGACTTGCATGGTAGCTGTACCAACCCCCTTGCAACTATGGACAAAATTGATGGGGGGGGGGTCTGTCCAAGAAATGGAGATCAAAGACGGAGATGTGATCCAGAATTATACATATTATGCTTGTATAAACTGTGCTGGAGAGGATTTCCTTGCTGAAGATATGATATATAGACTCAAAATATTGCATCCGCTGAATTATGCTATCAAATGATTTATAATCCAAATAAGAAAGGGAAATGTCAAGAAATAAAAATAGGAGGTAAAAAAAAAATATTACATCAATAAAATCATGTTTATTTCTTTATTTTCGTTGCACCCATACTATTGATCCTTGGATAACGAAAATAAAGAAATAAACATGATTTTATTGAATTAATATTTTTTTTTCGTTACCCCCATATTATTATTCATTTTATATACACATCGGGACAACTTCTGTAGTCTTATAATTTGATTTCGGCCATGTACAGTTTTATTTCAGATTGCATTAGAAAACCCATAGGAGCGTCGCTCGCTCTCCCATTGGTCCAAATAACCGCGCCTCTTTTAACTTAGCCAATCACAGAGCTCGCTCGGAATTTCTTTTCCCCATAGAACTCTATGAGAAAGTAGCTCGCGCTCTGATTGGCTAAGCTGGACGAGCCCCCGCCGCTTCAACCAATCAGCTCGTTTCTGCCTTTTTACTGTATTTTGAAATGTCCCACCTTTGAATATGATTGGTCAATTTTTCTCCATAGGTTATAATGGGTCCCTGTCGCTCCTATTCTGATTGGTCAATTCTCCTCCATAGGATATAATGAGCCACTGTCGTTCCTATTCTGATTGGCTGGTTTATGCCGACCAATCAGAAGAGCTTAAACAATTTGAATTACTGTATTTCCCGGCGATTCTCTCTATTTCCCTGCTTGGATCTGTCTGATTCTCTGCTAACCCTAGGGCAGGGCTGCAGATTGTTCTTGTTGAGTGGTTAGTAGAGATGGGCGAATTGATTCTAACGAAGTGGACTTCGTTTAGAATTTCAGGAAAACTTCGGTTCTGAACGAAGTCGAAGTTTGGGGTGATTCGCGGGAATGAAGCGTGTTTTTAATTGATAAAATGGCCGCAAGCACATGGCGTTACATGGGGCAAAGAACTCTGGGAGGAAGAAAGGAACACCCTCAATGACATGGGCAGAGATGAAGCCAATCAGAGACCGGCGGGATTCTGTGACGTCACCGCACTATATAAGTCCGGACGTGACGCTGGCTGCTCACACTCCTCTCTCAGTGCCGTCCTGCAACTGCTGCTGCTGCAGAGATCTCACACAAAAGAAATTCGTTTTTAACAGCGATTTTTTGGGGGGTGTCACAGCTTTTATCAGAGACTGCTCCTCCTCCGTTATAATTTTGATTCAGTTTGTGGGGTATTGTAATTGAAGTCCAGTGTGGGTCCAATTCTGCTGCATATACATTTTAATGCCATCTAGTCAGTTCTGGAGCACATTGAATATCCAAAGGTTGTCTAAGCCTGTTTTTGCTTTTGTATTCAGTAAAAGAAACAGCGTTTTTACAAGCCACATACCAGTTAATTTTTTGCTGCTGATTTCTGTAGCACAATTTATATCCGAGGGTTAATTAAGCGTGTTTGTGCTATTGTAGTCAGTAAAATAAACTGTGTTTTTAAATGCCAAAGACAAAATTTTTCCTGGTGATTTCTGTAGCATAATTTATATCCGAAGGTTAATTAAGCGTGTTTCTGCTTTTGTAGTCAGTAAAATACACGGCGTTTTAACACGCCACATACCAGTTAATTTTTTGCTGCTCATTTCTGTAGCGCAATTTATATCCAAGGGTTAATTAAGCGTGTTTGTGCTATTGTAGTCAGTAAAATAAACGTTGTAATTAAACGACAAAGATGAAATTTTTCCTGGTGATTTCTGTAGCATAATTTATATCCGAGGGTTAATTAAGCGTATTTGTGCTTTTGTAGTCAGTAAAAGAAACGGCGTTTTAACATGCCACATACCAGTTAATTTTTTCCTGGTGATTTCTGTAGCGCAATTTATATCCAAGGGTTACCCAAGCCTGTTAGTGGGTTCATTTGGAGTCAAATACAGTTTGTGTATTTATCATATACAGATATCTTCATTAAACAGAGTCTGTAAATTTTTGAACAAACAGTATGTCATACAGAGAGGTGGCAGGCTCTTCACATGCGAGTGGCAGTGGCACAAACATTCCTGGAGCAGGCACAGGTCGCAGCACAGTTTGGGGACGTCGCAGCAGGGGTCTTTAGGTAAGGCCAGAACTGCCAGTGTCATCTAGCGGCCGTGTGTTGACCAGCAACCCAAGGGTTCTTGATTGGTTGACTAGGTCATCCACTTCCTCCCAGATGACATCTGACAACCCCAGCCAAGAGTCGTGGGAACTTCAGACACAACCCTTAATTGGCATGGCCCGGGAGCGGGTCAGCGGCCCTCACCTGTCCTCAACCCGCCTCTGTCCTATCCGGTTCCCTCAGCCAGAAATCTACTATGTGGTCTGGGCTCAGCGCCACTATAAAGCGAGGATGAAAAATTTGAGAACAGTCCGCAGCTACTTGGCAGCGAAGAAATGGGGCCGATATTCCCTGCTTCTTTAGTAGGCGGCAATGTATAGATGTGGAGAGTGGCATGGGAGATCATGTTGTGAGGAGTTAGCCTCTGCATACCAAGACCGTTGAGGAGGACAGCAGTGAAAATCCAACAATAATCGATGATGATGTAGCCGACCGCACTTGGGAGCCGGGTGAAGCAACGGCTTCATCATCGTCAGGAGAAGAGGGCATCAGCTTGTGCGTCAGGCAGCGGCGCACCCAGCAAGTGGGTAGTGTGGCCGTGAGTCAGCAGGATAGCAGCAGTGAGAGGTCGGGAGCCAAATGGCCACGGGGTAGAAAACCCGCTTCGCAGGTCCAAGAAAGTAGGGGCACAGGGGCTCAGCGAGGCAGTGGCGGTAGTAGTCACTCAGTGCGGAGCATTGGCGGTAAAATCAGCTACTTGGCGGTGTGGCAGTTCTTTGCTAAGACACCGGAGAAGCCGAATATGGGTATATGTAGAATCTGTAGGCAGAAAGTAAAGCGTGGCCAGGGAGCTAACGTTGGCACCACGAAACTGCGTCAACACATGCAGCGTCACCATCCGGTGGCCTGAGAGAAACGTGGCTCAGATGTGGTGGTCCATCCTGCCGCCACAGCAGCAGCAGCGCCCAGTGGCATGCATGCCATTGCAGCCAGTCAAGGCTCCACCACCTCTGCAGAAGGGAGCAGTTTCTCTGCCATCATCTCCCGGTCCAGATGCTCCTGCTCCTCACTACTCATGGCGCCAGCAGTCGTTCAACGAGGCGATTGCAAAGAGACAACAGTATGCGTCCAACCATCCTAATGTGCTGAAGCTGACCATGCTCCTGTCCAAGTTGTGGGTACTGCAGTCCCTCCCTTTCCAAATGGTGGACTCTGCACCGTTCAGAGAACTAATGGCTTGTGCCGAGCCGAGGTGGAGAGTTCCAAGCCATAATTTATTTTCCAAAAAGGCAGTACCAGCCCTTCACAAATATGTAGAACAGAAGGTGGGCCAGTCCTTGAGCTTATCGGTTTGTTCCAAGGTGCATGGCAGCGCGGACGTGTGAAGCTTCAACTACGGTCAGGGCCATTACATGTCCTTTACGGCCCACTGGGTGAATATGCTTCCTGCCCAGCCACACCATCAACTTGCTTTCCAACTGACCATTCTATTTTGTGTTTGTCTGTCTGGTCTTTGTTTTGTATGTCACCTCAGTGAGGAAAGGATTGTTGACAAATTGTCACCGACCGTGTAGGGTCAGACCGGCAAGTAGGCAGGGACAGCCTTGGGAGGCCCAGAATTAGGGCTCACTGTCTGTCTGTCCCCGTCCAGGTTCCTCAGTCCCATACAGTTTCAAAAGCAAATCTTTCAAGTATAATTTAAAAAAAAGCATTTATATACTTAGTTATCACCAAAAAATTAAAGAATGGTATATAACAAATTACTAATATGAACATATTAGCAGTATATATTGTGACCTGTACAATTAGGAACAATTAATATCAAATAAATGGGAGGGGAGAATACAATCATGTATATATGTTGCTGATATAACAGATTAAATAATCAAACTGAAACAAGAACCACAAAACAAAAAGTAAAATATACATAGCCTTTATTATGTAAATAAAAAAATACAATCAATCAACCGTAGATACAAAATGGATTCTCAACCACCTGTCAGATCATGTCTAAAAGATAGCCCCACCTTATATAGACATAATGCAAGAAGTGCAAAACAAATGCAATGTATGGATGTAGAAGAAATTCAACTACTTAACCCAAAAGTCTAGATAAGAGGTCACCAGAGGTAGCGCGAAGTATAGATGTGTGTTTTGCTTTTCCTTTCTCCAGAGGGATTGTGCTTAATCAGTGTCCCTCACAGCCATAAATATGTAGCTAATAGAATAAGTAGGTCACTGTTGATCAGAATAACCAATCAATAGTAAAGATGCAAAGCAAAGAGGAAGTGATATATAAATGAACAGGTTGGGATTAGTACCACAAAAGATAGTGGAAGAAGCATAATTCCATGGTAGAAACTGTGTATGACCTACATACTGAGCAACTGTGCATGACCTAGATACAAAATCCTGGTGGACTTGTAGATAGATATAGTGGGAGTTGTTTGCCCTGCCCATGGTTGTAAGGCATTAAGTGTGGCCTAGAGTGTAGGGCCAGGATTGTAGGGCCATCTGAGTTGTTCTTGGAGCAGTGGACTGGGACCAGTAGACAGTGGGTAGAATATGGAAGGGAGGTCCCAAAGGCCAGTTAGAATTATCCCTCCTAATGGTGAAGATACCTGTGGCAGGCCTTCATAAGGCTTAGTGGTGTCACAAAAGGCAAGTCACCTACTGATTAATGCTATAGTGGGATACTTAGAAGATGGAAGAAGTCAACAGGTAGTGAGAGAAGTGAGAGATAGGTGTAGTTTTTGTAAAGTAACACAAGGCTGAGAGGTGCTATGATTTGCTATGTAGCTATATTCTTGTTAACATAATGTTATTGACATAAGAGCGCCACTGTGAATGTATCTATTGAAAACACTAAGATTTGTTGTACCACTCTATATGTGAAAAAGAAACATGCAAACTTGATCTGTTTATAACTCATTAGTGTGCAATAGTCTATTTTCAAAAGGAACTATGCATGAGCGAGAGAAACTCCATCCTCCTGAATGATCTGTCTTCCATGTAGAAAGAGTTAACTCTTAAGCTTGATGTTATCTAGCTCATGGCTATATGAGCATGCAAAACAGAATGATTGATATTACAGTTGTGTGCCAATTCAGATAGCTCAGATTTTAGCAGAAAACATCTAAAACTAGTTATGCAGGCATTTTCTATATTATACATCTATCATGCCCTGGATTCTGTTCTTGCCCTGATGGCCAATGATCAGAAGATTTTCTTGAGACAATGTGTCTTTCCAAAGTCATTGTCACTTGTTGCATTTCATACTTCTAAAGGCCAAGGTAGACTATGTTCCCGGAAAGAACTTGTTTATGGAAGAAATCCTGCTACAAGAACATAAACGTTAGGGGAACAGAAAAAGAATAAAGAATTGTGTATTAATGTGGGCTTTTTAAAAAGTGAAAACATGAGTAGAAACTCAAAGCATCTACCGGCAAGCGATAAATATTTGCAGATGCCCACCCAGCATTCAAGCCCGTTTTCAATTTCACGTAGAACTAATCTTCATGTATTAATTAAAGCAACATGCATCCAGAGCTAAGAGTGCACCAAAACAATTATTATTTAAATTTGAATTTTTATTGCATTGAAAAGTTCATGAGAAAAATGGTGATTAGCAGAATTGGGTAAAAGTCGTAAAAATCTCTGTTATTTTGCAAATGAATGACAGAATTATTAGGAACGTGTGTGGAATTAATCACAGTACATTTTAGTGAGAGATTTTCTTTTTTCTGTGACATTTTGTCCTCTGTAAATGTTATTTTTGTCCAAATTAGAACTTCTAAAGGCTAAAATCACACATGTAGTTTTTGTGGCAGTTTTTTTATACAGTTTTTTTTTAACTAAAGCCAGAAGTAGATACAAAAAGAAGAAAAAGTACAAAGAAAAGACTACTTTTTCACTCTTCTACTGCTTGGCACAAAAACCTGCCACAAAAACTGCATGCCACTTCACATTGTCACTGCCATGTTGGTTGTGTTTCATATGGTTCCAAGTTCCATTACTTATGGAACGTGAATGTCTAAGGCCTGAGAAAGACCGAAGCATTCCGTGATAATAAAATGTCACCATATTGAATGTGCTAACTCAACTAATATTACTAACAATGCTATTAACAAGATGATGATTAATTTAGTATGTGTTGAATAAATATTTAAATTGCATTAAAAAGATTGCTGTGTGATTCCAGCCTTAGAATTAAATGCACTATAAAAAGTATATAATAAAATACGATAGAACTGTGAAAAGACTGACATAATACTTAAGTAGTGAAAAGCTGTGCACCCAAATCTGCCCAAAGCACTTCAATAAAATAGACCAAGATGGTATTGCTTACCAATGTGGGAATATTGCACTAATGTTGAAAGCCTTTTTAGGCATTTCATGGATAAATGTATGTTTGGGAAGACAATTTTATAGTCTACAAAAAAAAGTTTTAATTTTTTCAATACTGATGGCATATGGATTTTGTCACTAAATCTTGAATTGGATCCTTTTAGTGCATGCAATAATACATTCATATAATTGTTTATGCATGGATTTGGCTAATCATAAAACAAAGCATAAAAAGCTCAAATATTCAACTTCAAAGCATACGGAAAATGCCTATATGGCATTTGTATGCAAATGAGGAGTAGGTATTGATCTACACTTACCTTGTATGCTAGCTAAAAACTCCTAGGGCCACATGTATGAATGGGGCTGTGCCATTTTTTTGGCATATTTTGCACCAAAATACTGTTGTAGCCCTGTTCTATAGATGTATGAACAGTTGTACACCAAAACTTGCGCCAGACACAGCAATTTTGAATGCACCAAAGATATGCTGTAGAAAACAGGAGTAGCCAGCTTCTTCCAAGTAACCAAGCTTGTATTAGTTAAAAGTTAAAAGGTCCACATTTTATTGAAAACTTGTTAAAAAACATGGAGAGAATTTCAGCATCTCATAAATAAATGCTCCTATAATAGCGGCATGATGTTAAAGCGACAACAAGACCAAAGATATGCTGTGCGCCAAAGATATGCTATGTGCCACAGATATGTGCCACAGATATACTATGATTTATAAATCCAGATATGACATACATACTGTCGCATTCTATAATCCTCTGTAAAGATTTAAAACTGTCATGTTGGCTCCAAGTTTCATACATGTCGCCCCTAGTGTACACATTCAGTGGGGGACTGTAGTGTATCCCGCGCTATCACAGATTTTACTGTATACTATTGTATGAAATACTGTAGTCTGCTATGTTATGTCATACTTTATTTTTTGCAGCATGCATATATCTGACTTTTTGGGGAAAAAGGACACCTCTACAGTCATGCCTATGCATGCATGTATGAGTATGCTAGCAGCTTTTTCTAGCATACACAGTAAACATAAATTACATATATATGGTCTGAACACTCCATTAGCAACAGCACATGCTCAGAAATCAGTCTACCAAAATTGGTAGTGACTGTCAGTTTCTGCCTGTCTTGCTACACTGCTGTGGGTCTCTGGTAGGTCATCCCGTACCAAAGTCTACCCTGAACAGGTTCCAATGGTGATGTAAGTGGAGGTACATGACCACAAACAAAAGGCCACACTTACATCTTAATGGCTGGACAATAGACTAGACCCAGTAGGAGGCAAAACAAGCCCCTGTGCTACGTGGTAGAGATATAACAGAGAAAGATAACTAATGAGCAGAAGCTCACACACCCCTCCACTAGGGAAGCAATTGAATGATAAAA
Organism: Phyllomedusa bahiana; assembly: GCA_025379985.1. Classification (NCBI taxonomy): domain Eukaryota; kingdom Metazoa; phylum Chordata; class Amphibia; order Anura; family Hylidae; genus Phyllomedusa; species Phyllomedusa bahiana. The sequence continues at coordinate 18,564 of JAODAL010045808.1, read as the reverse complement.
AAAACTGCACATTTAGTAAGTACCAGTTCACACCAGTATGCAAAAAAGCCACAGTAAATACAAATGCAAAAATACTGATAAGACAACTACTCACACGCCTTCTATATATATGAGTGGGGTGGTTGCTGGTATTATAATTGCATATAGATAAGGCGATACAAAGGGTGCCAATTATATGGTTACGTGTGGTTCACCATGCTGGCTTACAATCTATAACACCTCTACTATTCGATTGGGCCCAGTACATTTCAGATGTATAACACAGAAAAGACTGACACCCTCTGCTATCCAGTATTTAAGACAAAAAATAACATACTGGAAAAATATCAAATATGGGGTATTAGTTGATACAGTGGCCACTGTATATACGCAAGCTAACAAACCCTGCACTAACCATTTACAGAAAAATGTGACATTATTTGCATTATTTAGTCAATCAGCTGCTGTAGTGGTGACATTCCCATTTGAAAGTAGCACACTGTAAACAGAAGCTATGAATAAGGAATATTCTTCAGAAACGCGTCAGCTTTTCAGTACATATTATGGACTAATAGTGGATGAGCTGTGTACTGTTTGGGATGTTACATATTAATATGTTATAATAATGAAGAGAATTTAACTGCATGGACGCTTCTGTTTGATTGTGGAGCTGGTAATTCTTCTTCATTGCTGGCACAGAAGGTGTTGGCTTCCCTTCCTCTGAGCTCTGTCCAACAGATGAAAGGATACAACTGGGGTGAGCTGACTAAAATTTTCTTGTTTGCTTGTAAACAGAAGACCAGAGAGACGTGGAACTAAAAACAAGGGGAAGATAGGTATAAGATTTTTTTATGGGGCCCCAGTAGCAGTATATTATTTTTTTTTAAGAAGTGTGAAACCACATTAATTGTCAACAATGTTTTCCAGTAACTATTGAATAGAAAAGTTAATGCATTGTTTCACCATGTAGGAACAGTTCCAAGAACAAAAGATAATGTAAATTACACAAGCAGACTAACAAGTAATTGGCTCAGAACTACATACTGGATGCCATCTATATTAAGACATACACCCCTCTGCAGTTGTGCACAGTCTGAGCATTGCCCACATCTATGGTTTCCCCCGGGAGTGTCGTATTTTATCAATTTTTTCTGTCATCGGTATATCCAAAAGAACCCTTAACTAGCTAAAGTTACGTACTTTGTATCTTTTTAATTATATAATTTAAAGCAGGTATGAATGATCCCTAAAATCCTGACCAGCTATTATGTGCCAATTTAAATATACGATCAGACTATATTTAAACAAGAAAACAAACCCTTTGTCAGTTCTACTCAGCCTTTTTTTTTATCAGTTTGTAAAGGAGTGCAAATGTATATTTATGTTTAGATGTGTAAATGCATGTAAAAGTGTAAGGGTATGCAAAGGTATATTACTGTATAGCAATGTAGACATAAGTTTAAGTCATAGTTGGCAACTTTTGAAAATGAAAAAGCAGGAGATCTTAGACGGCGGCGCGCGTAGCGTGTTGCCAGGTAGATGTCCCCTCTGTTGCCAGGTAGATGTCCCCATTGTTGCCAGGTAGATGTCCCCATTGTTCCCAGGTAGGCCCCCATTGTTCCCAGGTAGTCCCCTCGTTGCCATGCATGGGCCCCCATTGTTGCCAGGTAGTGCCCCTCTGTTGCCAGGTGATGTCCCCTCGTTCCAGGTAGTCCCCCCCTCTGTTGCCAGTAGATTCCCCTCGTTGCCAGGTATGCCCCCTTGTTGCCAGGCAGAGCCCCCCAAATAGCTAATAAAAATTAAAAATAATAAAATCCACTTCCTCACCGGGCTCCTCAGATGGCCCCCCGAGGGATTCCTCAGTGGCGCGGGGGGAAGTGAAGACCGGGGGGAATCACCCCCTGCAGCCGCGCATCATTTTTCCCCCCCCCGGGGGACCTGTAGGCGGCGCACACACCGGCCCGAAAACAGGGGGGGAGGGGGGAGGGAGCGTCCCCCCTGCCCCCTCCTCCAGCGAGATCTGGGGGGGAAGCGGGCGCAGCGGCCGCTTCCCCCGCCGTAGGAGCCCCGGGGCGCCCAGAGAGCCCCAAAGCGCTACCCGGCGCTGGGGCCTTTTAAAGAGCCCCCCCGCCTGCGGGCGGCGGGGGGGAATGCCAACTCCCCGGGAGGCGGGGGGGGGGACCCCAAAAATGCGGGACCCCCCCCAAAAAAAGGGAGAGTTGGCATTAGGTTTTTAAGTTGGGAGTAATTACTTAGCCATTGGGTAATAAGGATTTTTAACTGTACTTAGAGTGTGAGACAGTTCTGCTGGGTTAAGCAGCCAATCAGAGAGCTGACGGGGCAGGAGTTAGGATTTACACAGTAAATTAGGAAAGTCTGTCAACTCTGCACTCAGTTCAGTTCTGATTGTGTACATAGCTCCTGTTGTATGCAGCAGAAAAAGGAGAACCCCACCTATCTGACGGCGATAGGTAGGGAAGGCCAGGATGAACACCCCCCTCACTGATAGTCCAGTAAGCAGAAGGTTTCCAGATGACGATACTGGTGACACAGGCAGAAGCAGTGGAGGATTAGACCCCGGGGGTGCAGGTGGGCAGCCCTTACAGTGTGAACCTCAAAGGGAAGCAAGCCAAGTTAGTCGAACTTGGGTAGCTTACCAAGCGGTCGGAAGAGGAGTCCTTAGTCATCTTTTAGATGAGGGGGAGGTCAGAATCAAGTGTGAGGTTGACAGAGAGTGAGTCCCTCAGGAACAATGCTATGGTATTGGAGATGTATACCACTGATATATGTCATGCCCAGGAGAAATGTAACATTCACAAGTACTAGTGCCATTGAGTAAAAACCTGAAGTTTCCCTGAAGAGTTGTTGTCTGCTGTTTATTAATCGTGAGTGTGCCACACTCTCTACTACTCCACTCATTATCCACAATATACATCATGTATCAGCTCCATCTTTACATTTGGCATAGTGTGGCAGGATTGCAGAGTGGAGAAGCAGAGAAAAAGACAATATGTGGGTGGAGAGAGCGATTTCTCACCCACATGCTTGCCGTCGAAGAGAACTGCTGCGGAGTTAAAGTGGGCACCGTGCAGCAGAGACCAAAGTGGTCGAAAGACTTAATTAACAGCCGCTGAAGATGCATAAATGGTCGCGAGTGACTTTACAGCATGGGCCGGGTGTCATACAAGAATGTGTATCCCAAAAGTGTTGGGATACTGGGAGGAGTGATAGACCAGTGGCTAGCAGAGCCTGGTGATGGTCCCTAGCCATATTGGTCAGCTAGAGTGATTGAACTGACTGACCGGTGTGTAATAAGATGCATGTCCGCTGAGGCAAGATGGCGGAACAGTATGACAGTGGATAAGAAGGGCATGGCCAGATGACAGTACTCCAGAAGTTTCCCACCGAAGAGGGAAGGCGCGGCCAGCAGAAAGAGCGCCAAGAGTCTCCAGTCTAGGAGTGCCTTTTTGGCCAGTTAGCCAAATGTGAGGTGAAAGGGGTAACTCTACAGCAGGGATATGCTAGAGTTAAGAGGAGATCACCGGAAGTGAGAGCTGTGGAATCGTCAGAGACTGCATTGAGTATGGTGGAGAAGCAGTGAAGCAGTGTGCATTGACTGAAGTGAAGGAGGCAGAGTTTAGCCATTCTCCGTGGGGAGACGATAAGAGGGATGAAAAGCTTACATCCCTGAGAGTGATACTGGGCAACAAGACAGCTGCAGAGGCAGAGAGAGAGGCTGTAGTCGAGCCAGTAGGCCTTTGGGGCAGTCTGTTTCTTGTTATCTGCAGGTCTCTCTCTGTTTATCTAAGCTGGTGCTTCCAAAGCCCACATTTTCCCCCGCACAAATTTCCCCAAATTGTGCTGTTCTTCTTATACACTGTGTTCCAAATTTATTATGAAAATTTAATATCTCTTTATTTTCCAAAATTCCCTATATAATTGCATCATTGTAATTTTTCCAGTCATAAACTTTAGAGTTAATTGAAAGGTTTTTTGAAAAACTGCCTATATAACAGTATATTTTATCCCAAAAAAAAAAATCAAAATACTAAAAAATTGCTGTTTAAATTTTTATGTAAGCAGAGTTTTAAAAACCTTTCATTTTTATAACTAAAAAAAAATTGTCATTTTTAAAATTATAACATTAGCAGGTATTACAAACTGAAATAAAACAGTTTTCAAGTCAAAAACTTTATTCGAGGGATGTTACATTGCACTTTGGACCCCTTGTTCAAAATGAGCTTCTGAACTCTCTCGCCATTGAATTTGTCAGGTTTTGGAGGGTTTTTTGCTTTAATTTTTTTTCATGAGGAAGAAAAAACCCTCCCAGAGCTTTTGCTTAGATGTGAAACTGCCCCCCGCCATCATAACACCCCTTTTGATGAGCCCCAAAGGGGTTTTCCAATGGGTTTAGGTAGGGGAGCGGGGGGCCACCCATAATGTCAGGGCCCGGCAGGGAACCGCACACACAGACACAGACAGGGGCCCCTGACTCTGACCCCAGCCCCTGTCCCTCCCCTTTTTGGGGAACCCGATTTATTTAAATGGGCCGGCCCCAACCGGAAGACGTGGCTGCACAAATTAGGTGCAACACAGACAAGACAAACAACACGAAAAAAATAAGCAAGTCGGGGGGGGGTCCAAAAGTCAGCAACAGTAGGGTTCAGAAGTACAGAGACGGGGAGCAAAAGGAAATAAACAGAATAAAGCCAAAGGTCAATCCCGACGGGAGCAAAAGTCCAAATCACTAAGAGAGAGCTTATCGGAGAAAAGCAGGGTCAAATAAGGAAAGGCAAATGCAAATAAGGCTAGCTAAAAGGGAGAGGGCTCTATAGCAGGCACAGGGTACGGTGAAGGCCCTTAAATAGGTGGGGCAGAAGAACAGAAAGAGGGATTTGTGGAAGAAACAAAATCTAGTTTTGGGAAACAAGGCTGTCAAAAGGGGAACATGGGGTTAACTAAAGGGGCGGGATATTCCTGGCCACGGGCTTTTGGCCCCAAATCAATTACAACAAGGAAAGAAGGACCAGTTCTCCTAGTAAAAAGACGCCCCAAAGTTTTAAATTAAAAAACCCGGGGGTTTACGTCGTACCGGCCGTGGCCCGGGTGCCCAGAACCAAAAAGCAGGGGGCCCGGTTCCAGGCACAATATGAGGGTTTTTCCCCCCTCTCTGGGGGGCCCCCGGACCCTCAACAGACCTTTCTAGTTTGGCAAGTATATTGGTAAATGTTTCCCCTTTTTACTAACTCAGGGTTTTTTTGGCCGAGGGGACTCGGAGACGGACATTTTATGATCTTTGCCCAGCGGGCACATTCGTTTATGGCGTAATTTATCTCAGTTTTACAACCTTAGCACAAGTACATAGATGGGAATCCTCCTCATAACAAAAGGGGGACAGCTTAGACGGCAAAACCCGGAATCAGTGTCAGAACACTACTTCCGGGGAAAGAAAATTTTCAGGTTCCTTAATAGCAAATTTATAGTTTTGCTCCGGGCAGCAAGTTAACTTTGCCTCCGAGCAAGTCTATGGACAATCACAGGCGGTGTGGAGGCAAATTAACGAAACATTCTATCTAAAACATCGTTTACATTCTGAAAACCGGTGCATTAAATTTCCGCACACAAACCAGGGATCAACAGTCTTTTAAATAAACCACTGAGTCACCCCCCTTTTTATTTTAGTGGTTTTCAGTCAAAACAGGTTTGGACAGCCCGGGCAAGCCAAGAATAATATCCCCAGCGAGTTTCTTCATGACAAAAAACGAAAGTTTTTCCGTACGAACTCCCCCAAAATTTAAAAATGACCCGCAGTAAGAAATTTTTTCTTCCCCAGTTAGGGAGGGTTTAATCCCCCCTGAAACCAAAAAGGGAGCATTAACGGAATTTTGTTCCAAACCCAAAAGGGTGGAAACAGAATCTAAAAAAACGCAGCTGCGCCCGAGTAATCATGCTTGACAAGCAAAAATTCTAGAATTTGAGACCAAAAATCAGGCAAAAAAAACTTATTACCAGATTAGAGGTACCTTTATACCCGAGTTACCCTTTCCCGGAAATTAAATCAGGGTTTGGCGTTTCCTCGAGGGGCTTGGGGCCCAGCGGCAGTCTCTAAAAAATGGTCGATTTTCCACAAAAAAAAGCACAAGGCATTCTCCAGCCGATTTCCTCCTGGGGGCAGCGATTTTCAACCCAACACCATGGGTTTTTCTTCAGGAGTGGGGGTGAGGATAGAAGAGGGGAATTTTTTAGAGAAAGTAAAAGGAGGTTTTTCAGAAAAATTTGACTTGAACGAACAGTCGACCCCCCCCTGTTTTTCCCCCGCGTCCTTTAAGCTTTTGTCAATAGTCAGGGTAGGTCCTAAATTTTTTAATGGTTTAGGGGTTGGATGGGACCCCAAAACATCCTTTTACCGATCAGACAGCCCTTGTCTGAAAGGGGTTTTTTTGGGGTTGGTCAGACCACCCGGGCATGGACACCCTTGCGGGAACTCAAACAATATTCTTCGGGGTGAGCGGCGGCCCGTGAAAAACAGAGGGGAGTTTTTTTCCCCCTGCCCACGAGGGGTTGTATAGACAGGCCTAAAGCCTGAAAAAATCTTTCAAACGAAGTCCATTCCGGGGTTAGGGGGCATAGATGCCAAATCCCGGTGGGCCTGGAGGAAGACACCACAACCGCTCCCCCTTTTGGGTTCAAGTGGGAAAAAAATTTAAAACAAAAACAGGTGACAGGTTCCCTGAAATCCGGAACCTGTCTGGATTTCCATCAAAACATTCCGGTAGAAGCATTTTAGATTTTTAACGGGTGGGGATTCACAAAAACAGGGGAGGGCGGACCAGATGGGCACAAGACCCGGGGCTGGGGTAGCTATGGCATCCCGACGTTCGACATTTGGTTAATGACCCCGCCTGCCCTGAAACTGGTTGTAACTCGTCCAAGGGGGGGTCAGGGACCGAAGTCGGACTCATATTAAAAACCCCGGGGGATTTGATTAGGGTAAGGGCCCCGCTATAATGTCAGGGGCTGGGCCCAGGGACACGCACACACAGAACAGACAAATGGGCCCACCTTTTATCCCCCGCCCCTGCCCCTGCCTTTTGGGGAACCCCACTCTTAATAGGCCGCCCAACCGGAAAACGATGGCTGCATGATCAGGTCAACACAGACAAACAAACAGACACAAAAAATAACAAAAGTCGGGCGGTCCAAATTTACAACAGTATGGTCAGAGGGTAAGAGAGTGAGACAAAAGGATAAACGAATACAAGCCCAAAGGGCAATACCAGACGGGACAGAAGTACAAATCACTAAGAGAGAGCTTAGTCAGGAGAAAAGCAGGGTCAAATACAGGAAAGGCAAATGCAAAGAAAGGCTAGCTACAAGCAGAGGGACTCTATAGCAGGCACAGGGTGCTAGTGAAGGCATCCTTAAATAGGTGAGCAGCAGACACAGAACAGAGGTGATTGGTGGAAGAAACACAAAGCTAGATAGGGAAACAAGGCTGTCAATCAAGGAGGAAAAATGGGTTAATTGAAAGAGTGCTGGAGTATTCCTGGCCACGGGCATTGGCCAGGAATCAATTACCTACAAGGAAAGAAGGACCAGTTCACACTAGTGAATAAGACGACAAAGTGTATTACGTTAAAAACCATGGTTTACGTCGTACCGGCCGTGGCCGGTGACCAGAACCAAAAGTAGGGGGCGTGCCAGGCACAATCATGACAATAAGTTTGTCCCCTTTTATGCCCATAGCAGCCAGAGATGCAGATGTGTTATTTGCAGCATGAGACGGTGCATTATCATGCATGAAAATGCTGGGGAATGCACGGTTCTTCTTCTTGAACCATGACAGGAAGTGCTGTTTGAGAAACTCCATATACATTATGGAGTTCATCTTTACATCTTCAGAGATCCTAAAGTGGCCGACAATCTCTCTCCCCATGATTCCAGCCCAAAACATTACTCCACCTCCTCCTTGTTGGCGCCATAGCCATGTTTGCATGGGGTGTCCATCAATCAGTCCACCTCCACTCCATCCATCTGGACCATCGAGCGTTGCACGGCACTCAACGGTGAACAAAACAGTTTTGAAGACAGTCTTCATGTATAGATTTTCCCACTGGAGCCGTTCCTGCTTGTGTGCAGTAGATAGAGGAGGTCAACAGGATGGCTTACACACAGCTGCAAACCTCTGACGGACCCTGTATCTTGTTGTTCGGGGGACGTTGGAGGCACCAGCAGGTTCAAAAACTTGTCTGCTGCTATGACAAGGCGTTTTTGCAGCTGATCTTTTAACATGACGTAATTGCCTGTTGGAAAGAGTCCTCAATTTTCCCTGATCAGCATGCACACGTATGTGCTGTGAATCAGCTACATACTTCTTGATTGTGCGATGATCACGATGAAGTGTCTTGGCAATGCTGATTGTAGTCATGCCTTGACCTAAACACTCCACAATTTGTTGCTTCTCAGCAGCCGACACATCCTTTTTCTTTCCCATTTTGGCTGAAAATGTAGGCTGCTTAATAATGTGGGACATCCTTCTTAAGTAGTCTTGCCTTTAATTGGACACACCTGCCAAACTAATTAGCACAGGTGTCTGCAAATGCTTTCAGTGATATAAAGAGCCATGACACACATCACTATCAATGAGTTTAACTGACAAACAAAAATATTCTTACCTTATCACTCCAAAACACTTTTTGCATAATAATTTGTAACACAGTGTAGTTTACAAACTTTTCACTCAGTGACAACGCTAGGGCCCATATGTGCAGCACAAACAAATGAAGATGTCCTCACATTTACTTTTCACCACAGAAAAAGGGCTTAACTTACTGATGCTAAGACTGGTTAAAAACTAGTTCCGATCAGGATGCAGAGAATCCACAGTACTTTATAAAGAAGGTCATACTGATGCAATATGTTGATCAACAGCCAGTTACGTACCTACAACTGGCTGCTTAGTACTATACTTCCACATAGTAAAAAAGCTTAAAAAGGGTGCTATTTATACAATTATGTGTAGTCCACCATGCTGGCCTTTAGCCTATTAGTGACACTTATAATACTTGATCTACGCAAGCACACAACCTGTGTCTCAGATCCTCTTTATCTTTAAATTCCCTACACTAAAACTACCTAGGAAATTACAACAAATGGGATCAAATTTACTTAAAATCACTAAAGACCATCTTAGTGAAATGAAGCCAGGTTAAAAACCAAATAGCAGCAGGATCCCGAGGAGCCACAATGCTGTATGGGGTTGCACAGGTGTGGTTGCACAGGTGTAAAATATTGATGAACAGCCACACACACCAGTATCATTCCCGAGGGGGTATCTGTCTAGGAGTATACTCCGGCACTGGAGAAACCATGTTACCAGGTGCTCAGCAATTCTGACAACAACACCTATTTACTCTATCAGAGCCAACAAGCTACACAACTAATGTGGGGCATACAACCACAGTAACTGTACTTATTTAAAGAAATGCATACACGGTTTTAAAGTAAGGTGCTAAATAAGGATTACCCCTTTGACATATTTCTTGGCAGAGCTGGCCCGTGCGCTCCCTTCACCCCTCTTTTCTGTCCATGTTGACAGAGCTGTTGCCTATATCAAGTTACAACAGATGGCAACACCTACCAGAAGCTGAAAAGTACTGCAGTACAGGCAGAATAAAAAGGGGAGGTACCAAGGATTTTATTAGATATATGTCCTGAACTCTTCTTTACTCTTACCACCTTGCTATACTCCTGATCTAGTCAAACAAATAAAATTATAATTATTATTATTTATTTTAGAGCGCCATTGATTCCAGGGCGCTGTACATTCAAGGGGAGTTACATACATAACAAATGTAGAACAAATACAATGGTGACGATAAATGACTAGCAACTGATACAGAGGGGAAAGAGGACCCTGCCCGCGAAGGCTTACAATCTACAATGAAGAAGGGGAGAGACAGAAAGTGAGGGGCAGACATGTTTGTGGGGCAGAGTACTCGTGGTGGGGTTATTGTAGGTTCTAGGCTATCCTAAAGAGATGGGTTTTCAGGTTGCTTTTGGAACTGGTAAAAGTCTGGGAGAGTCTCATGTTTTAGGGTATTGACTTCCAGAGAATGGGGGAAGCACAAGAGAGATCTTGAAGACGGTTATGTGAAGAGCTGATAAGAGGAGAGCGGAGAAGAAGGTCCTGTGAGGAGCAGAGATTGAGGGGAAGTATCTGGAGATTAGAGCAGAGATGTATGGAGAAGAGAGGTTATGGAGAGCTTTGTAGGTAATGGTTAGTAACTTGAAATGGATTCGCTGGGCAATGGGTAGCCAGTGTAGGGATTGACAGAGGGGAGAGGCAGAGGCTTAGCGAGGAGAGAGATGGATAGGGGGTCGCAGGGGAAAGGTGGTTTAAAGGGGAAAAAGGTGGGGGAGGGGAGATCACAGAGAATTTTGTTGCAGTGTTGGCGAGAGATGAAAGGGCTAGATAAGTTCAGTGAGGGGGTTTTTTCGTGATGTTCAGAAAATTCTGAAGCTCCCCTCACTTTTTATCTGTTTCCCAAGGGTTACTTCATTTTCATTTCTTTTTAAACATTCATTTTTATTTTTTTTTCAAAAAACTTTTTTCTTTTTTCATAATATTAAAATCAAAAAAATAAAATAAAAGTGTGGGGGTTAGGTTTTTGTATTTTCTGCGGGGGTGTATAGATATGAGACGGGGGAAATGGTGGGTGGAGAAGGTAAGGGGGTTTGCTAGTATGGGGTGGGGGGAGTTGGATGTCTTTGGGGGGCAGGGCCAAGGGTTGTGTCGTCTTGTGGGGGCCCCAGAGTTCCACTGTGAGAGGTCGAAAGAAGAGTGAGTGAAAGGTTTGTTGGCAAAAGTGGGGTGTATCAATTGGATGTTAAAATCTCCCATGACAATAGTGGGGATGTCAGTGGAAAGAAAGTGTAGAAGCCAGGAGGCAAAGTGGTCAAGGAAGGTGGTGGCAGGGCCTGGTGTGCGGTAGACAACAGCCACTTGGAGGTCGGAGAGGGCGTAGTTGCGGACAGAGTGCACCTCAAAGGATGGGAGGGTAAGGGAAGGTAGAGGTGGAATGGGGACAAAGGAACAGGTGTCAGACCAGAGAAGGCCAAGACCTCCGCCATGCTTGTTATTGGAGCAGGGAGTATGGGTCAGTAGGAGGCCGACAAAATATTTTAATTAAAGTCCTGTTTTTTCTACATTAAGTAAAGGAAAAAAATATGGAATCACTTTATGTTGATGAAAAACGATGGAATCATCCAGTAATTTGCTGTAAGAGGAACCACACCTATTTTGGGAGGGGCACCAGAAAGTCTCTGTACGGAATAGAGAGTCAGTCGTGCTTGTGCACATCTGTCCATTATGTTTTATGGGAGTTCCAAATACAACACACCACTCACTTGTACTCAGAAATTCCAAGAAACAGAAAGGAGAGTTGTGCGCAAGGCATCTGACAAGAATTTGTTAACTGAAACAAAGGAAAGGATTAGAAAACTCGGTCAAGTTAGACACTGAACACAGAGTGTGGTAAAAAAAATGTTGATTATTTCTAGTTGACTGTGTGTAAAATATGATGGGCCACATGTATGAAAACTGTCTAGATCTAAGACTTTCTTTGTTGCCCATAGCAACCACTCCGAGCTCCCCTTTTAATTCATATAGTGTTCTAAAAAACTTAAAGGGGAGCTCAGATTGGTTGATATGGGCAGCAAAGAAACAAAGAAAGCCTTACACCTAGACAGATTTCATACATGTCCTCTGATGAATATATAAACAAAAAGGGAAGATCTTAAAAGATAAACATGTTTTAGGCTAAGAAGAAAATCAAAATACCTGAAAAATGCAAGGCAATACGCCTTGTAAATAGCAAATGCACAACTAAACATATAAAAAAAAATTGGCAGAAACAGTCAATATTTGTGACAGAACTGTAAAAAAAAAGCTAAATAAAATAGGATTTATATAGAAAGAAAACAAATGAAAAACAGCACTAAACAGAAGGAAACAAAGTGACACTGGACTAAAAAGAAGAAATGGAGTGTAGATGATTGAAGAAAATCATCGGCCACGAAGATGTAGATAAACTTTTGCCTGGTGTTGTTCTAATGAAACAGATAAAAATGACTGCCTGGGGGAGATGGCAATCATTGCCTCAACAGTTAGTTCACCGATGTACAAAGACATTATTTTTGTGATGATTACGTCGTTTTTCAGTAAGATTATGCATTTTGTCAAAGAACAAAGAGTATTTAACCTTTTCTTCAGGAAAGACTCTAATTCTATGACATGATCTCAACACTACTAGAAGAGTGAAGAAATCAGGCGATACCTTTTAGAGGCTAACTGAGTATATTTGATGGTGAGCTTTCGAGAGTACTAGCTCCCTTCTTCAGACATGATGTTATACAAGAAATTGAAAATTCACAGACTTTTTATACACAAAAGACCTGGACCTTCAAAGAATCTTAGAATTCTTAACAATAACAAAATGCAATATAAGCAGAAAGTCATTTACAGCAGGTCAAGCAGTCAACTATCTGGAACTTGTGAGGCGTGACAGAGGGGTCAGTATTCCTGCGTCTTATCTAGCAGCCATCAGGCCGTGATTTGTGACCATCACTGTTCACACATAGTTCGACATAAAGCTGGCATGAATATTTAGCCCATTTTGCAGAGTCTGAAATTTTTGCATTAATTTAAATTCCCACTCCTTTCTCTCCCTCTGCGTCTTAAAGTGTCCCATTAAAACCATAATTTTCAGATCTTCAATACAGTGGTCCTCTCTAGAGAAGTGTTGTGCCACTGGAAGATCAGTTCTGCTGTTATTAATAGTGAATCTATGTGAGTTCATGCGCTGGCTGAGTCTCTGCCCTGTTTCCCCCACATAAAGGCCTGTGATGGGACATTGCATACACATAATCAGATACACCACATTGCTAGACCTGCAGGCCAATGTCTCCCTAGTTCTGTGCACCTGCTGTGACTGTGGGACAGGTACACTGTCAGCAGTGTGGATGTGCCTGCAGGTCTTGCACCTGTTTTGCAGGCAGGGTGAGGTGCCATTTTCAGTTGGGGCCTTCAGGGCGCTCCGGACAATAATACGCCGCAGGTTTGGTGGTTGCCGAAAGGAAAGGAGAGGGGGGACTGGGTATATGTCTTTGAGTCTGTTGTCCCTATGTAGCACAGGTTGAAGTTCCTTTGGCAATCTTTTGTAGGATCTCCAGCTGTGGTTGTAGGTTACAACTAGGGGCACTCGTTCTTCTTCTGGGTCTCTTTGTATGTGAGCAGACTGTCTCTGTTGATGGCGGCCGCTTTGCTGATTTGATTGTCCGTCACTTTTGGCCTGTATCCCAATTGGAGAAATTTTGTCCTCAGATCCAGGAGGTGTTTGTCCAGGTCTGTCTTGTTGGAGCAAATACGATTGTACCGTATAGCCTGGCTGTATATAATGGATTGCTTTGTGTGTTTGGGGTGGAAGCTGTCATTCCTGAGGTAGGCCGTTCTGTCTGTGGGTTTGTGGTACACTGATGTGAGTAGCCGGTGGTCTTTGATGTGTATTGTAGTATCCAGAAAGTGGATTTTGCTCTCTGAATAGGTAAGCTTGAGGTTGATGGTGGGGTGGAAGTTATTGAAGTCATTATGGAATTGAATTAGGGCCGTCTCGCCCGCAGTCCAGATGACAATGATATCATCGATGTAACGGAGGTACATCATGGGTTTGGTGGTGCATGTGGATAGATACGCTCCTTCCAGTGCCGCCATAAAGAGATTTGCATATTGGGGCGCACATCTGGACCCCATGGAAGTTCCCATTCGCTGTAGATATAGGTCCTCTCCAAATTTAAAATAGTTGTGGCTGAGTATGAACTGTATGAGCTGTGTTATTGGTTTTGTTGGGAGGTTTAGTTTCTCCAGGTGTGTCCGACATGCTGCAACTCCATCCTTGTGGGGTATGTTTGTATACAAGGATTCTACATCCATGGTTGCCAAAATGGTGCCCTCAGGAAGTGGACCGAGGGCATTGAGTTTGTTAAGAAGATCCGTGGTGTCCTGGATGTAACTAGGAGTATCTCTGACCAGGGGTTTTAGGAGATTTTCCACCCAACCTGAGATATTCTCTGTCAGAGTCCCAATACCAGAAATGATAGGCCTCCCAGGGTTGCCTTCTTTGTGGATCTTGGGGAGCATGTAGAAGCAGCCCGGCCTGGGATTCTGCTGGGATGAGCCCTCTACATGCTCTGGACCTGAGTTGGAAACTTCTTGATCATATTCTTTAGCTGTTTTATAAAGTCCTCTGTGGGATCACTGTTAAGTTTGGAGTAATGGGCGGGGTTGGACAGCTGCCTGTTTGCTTCCTGGATGTAGTCAGAGGTGTTCATCATGACTATTGCGCCCCCTTTGTCAGCTGGTTTTATTATTATGATTTTCTTGATTTTCCTGATTTTCTTTCAGTGAGGTGATAGCCTTCTGTCCCTGCAGGGTTAGGTTGTGGACCTGTTTCTTTACTTTCCCCAAGATATCAGATTGTACTTTGCTTCGGCAACCACCAAATGTGCGGCGTATTATTGTCCGGAGCGCCCTGAAGGCCCCAACTGAAAATGGCACCTCACCCTGCCTGCAAAACAGGTGCAAGACCTGCAGGCACATCCACACTGCTGACAGTGTACCTGTCCCACAGTCACAGCAGGTGCACAGAACTAGGGGGACATTTTCCTGCAGGTCTAGCAATGTCCCATCACAGGCCTTTATGTGGGGGAAACAGGGCAGAGACTCAGCCAGCGCATGAACTCACATAGATTCACAATTAATAACAGCAGAACTGATCTTCCAGTGGCACAACACTTCTCTAGAGAGGACCATTGTATTGAAGATCTGAAAATTATGGTTTTAATGGGACACTTTAAGACGCAGAGGGAGAGAAAGGAATGGGAATTTAAATTAATGCAAAAATTTCAGACTCTGCAAAATGGGCTAAATATTCATGCCAGCTTTATGTCGAACTATGTGTGAACAGTGATGGTCACAAATCACGGCCTGATGGCTGCTAGATCAGACGCAGGAATACTGACCCCCTCTGTCACGCCTCACAAGTTTCCAGATAGTTGACTGCTTGACCTGTAAATGACTTTCTGCTTATATTGCATTTTGTTATTGTTAAGAATTCTAAGATTCTTTGAAGGTCCAGGTCTTTTGTGTATAAAAAGTCTGTGAATTTTCAATTTCTTGTATAACATCATGTCTGAAGAAGGAGCTAGTACTCTCGAAGCTCACCATCAAATATACTCAGTTAGCCTTTAAACAGTATCGCCTGATTTCTTCACTCTTCTACTACTTTCTATGGCTAACACGGTACAACATCATACTACTCAACACTACTAAAATTTTATGATGGGGATTAAAGAATTGGTCCAATGTCAAGGTTTCATCCAATGTGAATTTTCTTGTTGGCGATAACATCATCTTTCTACTCAACAGTGAGTAACTGTGTATTTTTTTCTCTTGACCAGTAAAAAATACACCTTCAATTAAATAATACACTTTAAATTTTTTTTTAAGCATGGCTCAGGACTTTATATAGCCAAAAGGCATGCTCCCCTTCAGAAAAAAAAAAAAAAAAATTGTGGTGAATGGAAAAAAAAATCCTTGCTATTCAGCCATTGTTTTTCGGATTTAGGGCGACATGTATGAAGATCGCCGCGTCGGAGCGCACGTTTTCGCCGATTTCAAGCGAAAGCTGCGCCTCATGTATGTCGGCGCCCGAGGTGCACTCATACATGCAGTGTAAGGTTCGCTGCGCCTCGCCAGTGTGTGAGGCGCAGTGTGGGGACTTAGGCGCAGTGCGGGACTGCGCCTAAGATTCCCCACCCGACGTAGTGCGATCATACATGCGGTGAAAACTCCCCCGCGCCTCTCCAGTGTGTGCGGCGCAGTGCGGGGACTTAGGCGCAGTGCGGGACTGCGCCTAATATTCGCCATCCGAGGAGGTGCGCTCATACATGCGCTGAAAAGTTCACCGCGCCTCGCCAGTGTGTGGGGCGCAGTACGGGACAGGCGCAGAAGGGACTGCGCCTAAAATGTATTCCGAATCGAGACAGGCTGAAATGAGCAAAAAATCATTAAACATGCCCGTGCGGTATGGAGTTAAACAAAAAATCATTTTTTATTACGTGTAAAACTTAAACTGAAAAAAGAGTTAAAACCTACTAAAAAAAATACAAAAAATAAAATCATTTTCCAAAAATCAAAAACGGCGCAAAAATCGGGAATTTGGGGAATTTTGGAAAATTTCCCAGGAAATACATTTAAATTAAAATTCTGAAAAAGTATTCCTTTGGGTCGGCAAAAACCAACCAATCAGAATGGGAAAGCGGACAGTGCCCCCCTTTTATAAGTTGGAGAATATGGCCCAAATTTTAAAATTAAAAGGCAGGACAGTTCAAAATCAGAAAAAATTTTGGGGAAAAGAGTTGATTGGTTGAGCTGGGCGAGGGTTTGGGTAATCCTGGCCAATCAAAATTAGGAGCGACGGGGGACCCATTTTAAAATTAGGGGATGGGCAAAACTGATTTAACGAAGGGGAAATTTTTTTAGAATTTCAGGGAAAACTTCGGTTTGAAGGAAGTGGGAATTTTGGGGGTACTTGGGGGAACAAAAGTGTCTTTTGATTGTTTAAAATTTGGCTGCGAGACATGGGTACATAGGGCAAAGCATTTGGGGAAGGAAAAAAGGGGCCATACCCCTTTTGAATGACAGGGTCCCAGGATGAACCCAATCAGGGGCCGGCGGGTTTCTGTGAGTCACCGCACTATAAAAGTCCGGGGCGACGGGGGAGCTAAACCCTCCTTCACTGAAATTGATCAGTGATGCTCTCACTGAAAAATGATTTTTAAAACGCGATTTTTGTGGGGTGTCTCAGCTTGTCTCGAGACTGTTTTCTTTAAATTGTTCTTTTTTAAATTTTTTGGGGGTATTGGTCTGAAATCAGTGTGCGTCCATCCCAAAAGGGGCATAAAACTTTCCCAAATCAAGGGGGATCTAACCCAGTTCCTGTTGTTTTTTTTTAAATAAAAAACCCAGCTTTTTTACAAATACAAAAAACCACTTTTTTTTGGGCCCCTGCTAAAATTTTTTTTGGCCCCAATTTTAAATTTAAAGGGGTTAATTAAGGTTGTTTTCCCGGGGGTGTGTTTGCCCCCAAGGGAAACGGTTTTTTTTTTAAACCCCCAAAAATATAAAACTTTTTTCCCTTGTAGAAAATTTCCAAAAAGGGGAAAGGTTCTTAAAATTTTTTATCTCTTTTTTTTTTGTGGCGTAGAAAACACGAAATTTGAAAACATGCTACAAAGCACTAGTTTGTGGGGGGAATTGTTTGGCGAAATTTTTCACCCAAGGGGATAATTAACTTTTTTTGGGTTGTGCTGACCCCAAAAAACGGCCCATTTTTCAACCCCAAAAATATATACATGTTTCCTGTAGCAAAATTCACAGCGAGGTTAAATTTAAAATTTTTAAATCTTTGTTGGGGGGTAGAAAAACCGCATTGTAAACGTACAAAGCTACTATTTGTGGGGGGCCCAATTTGTTTGGCGAAATTTTACATCCGGGGGTTAAAAAAAGCGTTGTTTTGTGGGTGCTGCCCCCAAGAAACGGTCTTTTTTAAACGAAAAATATATAATTTTTCCTGTAGCATTTTCCCAAAAGCAAGGGTTTTAATTACAATTTTTATCTCTTGTTGTGTGGCTAGAAAAACGCAATTGTAACCGCTAAAAAACTACAGTTTTGGGGGCCCCAATTTGTTTGGCGCAATTTACATCTGGGGGTTAATTAAGGTTGTTTTGTGTGTGCTCCCCCAAAGAAACTGCATTTTCAACGCCAAAATATATAAAATTTTTCCTGTCATAATTCACAAGCGAAAGGTTAATTACATTTTTTCCTTTTGTGTGGGTAGAAAAAGGGCCATTGAACACGCTACAAAGTACATTTGTGGTGGCTCAACTTTTGCCCCCATTTCTCCGGGGGTTTAAATTTAAGCTTTTCTCAGTTGTACTCTAAAAGAATCTTTGTTTTTTCCGCCACAAAAGGGAAA
The DNA here is from genome assembly GCA_025379985.1 of Phyllomedusa bahiana. Taxonomy (NCBI): domain Eukaryota; kingdom Metazoa; phylum Chordata; class Amphibia; order Anura; family Hylidae; genus Phyllomedusa; species Phyllomedusa bahiana. Next base: position 490 of record JAODAL010045808.1, on the reverse strand, counting down.
TTCTGTAGCAAAATTTCATACCCGAAGGTTAAATTTAAGCCTGTTTGTGCTTTTTTTTTCAGAAAAAATACCAGATTTTTTAAATGGCACTACAAGTCAATTTTTCCTGCCCATTGGGGAGCGAAATTTTATACCCAAAGGGTTCCCCAAGCTTCTTAGGGGGTTCATTTGCGCAAATAAGGGTGTGTTTTTTTATTTCTATACAGATATCTTCATCAAACATGTCTGTACTTTTTTAGAAAAAACAGTATGTCAGACAGAGAGGTGGCAGGCTCTTCACTGGAGGGGCAGAGGAAAAAAACATTCCAGGCCAGGTCGCAGACAGCAAGGGGAGTCGCACGGGGGTTTCACTGGGTGGGCCCAAAACTGCCGTGTCATCTAGGGGCCGTGTGTTGTTCAGCAACCCAAGGGTTTTCTTGATTGGTTACTGGGTCTTCCATTCCCCCCCGATGAATTGGACCCCCCACCCAAGATCAGGGGAACGTAGACA
>JAODAL010045807.1:0-31574 GCA_025379985.1 Phyllomedusa bahiana | reverse complement strand
TGGGAATAGCTACAAGGGCTAGAGCGCTAGACACGGGATAAAGTGCTTAAACTACCATAAGAAATAAACTATTGTTTATTTTAAAGTGCATAGCAAGACTGGGTTACGCGTTTCGCAGGTTCAACCTGCTTCATCAGACAATTTGCAAAGACAAAGCGATTGGTTTAAATACCCTCACTTCTGAAAGTGAGGCTACTCACATAAACACAGTTTTCATTCACAAAAATACATGGCAATTGCAAACAACAAAAAAAAAACAAAAAAAAGCAGCATGTTCTATTTTTGTGAATCTAATCCGAGAGCAGTGTAAACTGGAAACAAAATTTAAAAGTAACAATAAATTCTAAAAAGCTATGCCAAAATTATGTTTAAAATATAAAATATTTTAAAATGTAAACATTAACTACTTTATTAGAATAAGCTAAAAATATTATTAAAAATTAATTATGAGTATGATGATAAAAAATTAAAAATGGATGTGGCTCATGTATAAGAAAAAAATAAAAAGCTACTTTGGATGCTGTAACCTAATAAAAGAGGACATCCTGTACCTCATTTAAACCGTAGGGCTTCAAACTATTCAACTTGTACATCCAGTAGACTTCTCTATTACTGAGAAGTTCTGCTCTGTATACTGTATTCTCATTGATCCTCTCTATGGGTTGAATTTTGAAATTGGGGTCCCTAGTTCCATGTGCCTCAAACAGGTGCCGGGGTACACTGTAAATAAGTCTACCATGTCTAATGTCATAACGGTGATTAACCAGACGTCGGGACAATTTAGTGGAGGTCTTGCCGACGTACTGGACGCCGCAAGTACATGTTATTACGTATATGACATAATCACTAGAACAATTCAATTTTTCTTTTATTTTGAATACCTCCCCTGTCGTTGTGGATTTAAAAGTGGAACTGGTTATCATCTGCTGACAACATTTGCAGATGGATTTCCCACATGGGGCCGAGCCTCCATTTGCTATTGGTTTATTTTTTGTTATTGGAGGATCAAGTGTGTTATTCTCTTGAGATGCAGTTGATGGCCCTGTTTTATGTTGTTTTAATCGTGACGGGGCCAGAATATTTTTTAAAGTTTTTGCCTTTCTATATATGAAGTGGGGTCGTGAAGGAATTGCATCTTTTAGACCAGGATCGCGGGTGAGTATGTTCCAATGTTTGTGTATTATATTTTGAATTTCAGAAAACTGACTGTTATGTGTAGTGATGAAACTCAGATTGAAATCTTTTTTCTCTTTTGTTATTTGTTGCTTATTGGGCAGCAGATAACATTTTTGTGAGAAACTAGCAGCTTTTTTCCTTGCGCCCTCCAGAAGTGTTACTGGGTAGCGTCTTTCTCTGAATTTTTCAGTTAGATTGTCAGCTTGAATATTGAACACTTCCTCGTCAGTGCAATTTTTCCTTAGACGACGATATTGTCCAAAGGGGATGTTGTTAACCCACTTCCTTTGATGGTTAGAATTGTACATGAGGTAATTATTGGCATCTGTTTTTTTAAAAAAGGTTTTAGACGCTAAAAAGCCATTGCTAACATAAATATGGAGGTCTAAAAAAATTAATTCGTGTTTATTCAGAGTAGAAGTAAAATTTATACCACTTGGTAAATTGTTTAAGTATTGCACAAATGAATTGAATGTGATTTCGTCCCCCTTCCAAATAAAGACCAAATCGTCGATGTATCTTTTGTAATAAATAATGTTATTAAAAAAAGGGTTGGTAGGGTTATTGATAAAAGTCTCTTCTAAAATACCCATAAAGAGATTCGCCAGCGATGGGGCAACCCTGGTCCCCATCGCTGTTCCCACCTGTTGGTGGTAGTAGGTATGTCCATATTTAAAATAATTATTCTTTAAAATAAGCTCCAAGCCTTTTAATAAAAAATGTTTAAAATCTGTGGTAAAAATGGGTTCCCTATCAAGAAAAGAAGTTACAGCTTCAATTCCCAGGTCATGTTGAATGTTAGAATACAATGCGGTGACATCCATGGATGCTAAAAAATAGTTTTCATCCCATGGGAAGCCAACCAGATCCCGTAAAACCGCATCGGAATCTCTTAGGTAACTGGGGAGTTTTTCTACTAGCGGTTGCAGCTGTAAATCGATAAAATGGGATAAATTAGATAAAATTGAATTTATCCCCGAGATAATGGGACGTCCAGGGGGGTTTTTTATATCCTTGTGGATTTTTGGCAAATGGTAGAAAAAAGGGGTTGAGGGGTTGGTGATGATTAAAAATTGTTTTTCTTCTTTGGTTATAATATTTTTCTCAAAATTAAAATTAATAAATTCTATATATCTTTCTTTGAGATGTTCATATTCATTTGAAGAAACCACTCTATAATAAAATTCATCTTTTAAAATTTTTTCTGCTTCATCGTTGTACACAGAGAAATCCTGTATGACAACGGCCCCTCCTTTGTCCGCATTGCGGATTACAATATCAGTGTTGTGAGACAGGTCTTTTAAAGCTTTTTGTTCTTTTTTGCTCAGGTTCTTCCTTGAAGGTAATTTCTTTTTGATTTTTCGTAAATCTTCTGTGACCAAATCTAAGAAAACCGGGATATAATTCCCTTGCGCTAGTAAAGGATAAAATTTTGAAGGGGGTTTTACTTTTTTGCCCATTCTTCCAGGTGGTGGAGTGTTCACATCCACCTCACTGTCAATTTTATTATGCCTTTTTTTATTAAAAAACCGTTTGAGGGTTAATTTTCTGATAAATTTGTGGAGGTCCTGAAAAACTAAAAAATCATTAATAGGGCTATCCGGGCTGAAGCCCAAGCCCTTTTGTAATAGCCCCGTCTCAATATCTGTTAGTTCATATTTGGATAAATTAAATATTTTTCTTTTTTCTACCATTTTTTGTTTCCTACTGGAATCCATTTTTTTCTTTAAATTCTTTCTCCGGATGTTGTATCGAATTTTGTACACTTTTCGGCTGTTGAATCCTCTATTTCCCCGGGATTTTGTTTTCTTTTGCGATCCTGGAGGAATTTGGAGAAAGCGTGTTTGTTGATCTATGTGGTTTCCGGTGTTCTTCTAGTGGTTGAATAATTTAGTGTGGGGTTGAAGGAAAAAAAAGATGATGGGGAACCGTGGGAGTGTATGGTTGATAGTTTGAGGTTATAGTGGAATATCGCATATGGGGACCCCCCCAGGTCATTTATGTGAGATGATTACTGGGGAGGCTGCACGAGACTAGGAATGGTGGTGGTGGTCGAGGCGGGGACTCGATGTGTTTGGCCATCGGAACAGGTGAGGGAGGATATTCAGGCTCAAGACACCATAGGAAACGAAGTTGGGTGTTAATTGCTACGCGGTGCCTGAGGGGTGGGTATTTGCTGAAAGGTTGGGATTGTAACAAAGTGAGGAGTAGTTTGGTACAATAAAGGCTGTAAAGATAGAATGGAGTAGTTTAGCGATCGTGTATGTTTTTTAACACCAAAAAAAAATCCATGATTGTAATATCCCTATGATTTTCTTAGCTTCATCTATGAGGGGGAACCTGTGCAATTAAGAGATGTTCTGCTATCTTAATTGCGTGGTGTTACGTTTACTAGGTGAGGGACCGCCGACTAAGATCGTGTATGTTTAAGTCCGACATCTTGGGAACCTCTTATAGTATCAATATCGTGTTGGTGTTGGTTTTTTTAAATTGGAATTAAAAAAAACTGGCGGGGACTTGGTTATTAGTGAAATAGCCCTTTTGTCATAAGGAAGCGTGACATTTTTACTATTGAGTCTTGGTTCGGTGGGATCTTTTCTCGGACTACCTCGTTGATTGTCTGGGTTACGACTTTCTATAGTGGGGGGGTGAGGGCGGGGGTGGGGTGGGGGGGGTGGGGGGGGTGGGGGGGGGGGGGGGGGGGAGGGGGGGGGGCATGCGATTTGTTTCCGCTTTGATTCTCTATATTTTGAGGATTTTTACCCCAGTCCTAAGAGTCTATTTTCCTAGGAAGCTATTTGTGGATTTCCTTTATCGAATCTGTCCCTCCATAATTTGTGAAGTTTTTTGTTGATAACGTCTAGTTCATTTCTTTTCAGGTTACTAACCATCCTTTGTTCTAAAGTGCTGAACTCAGGATGGGGATTGAATGCTGGATGGCAATGAGATTTATTTTCTACTCTGTTCTAGAGGATACATTGTTATTTCTTTTGTTCACTAAGATACATCAACTCAGTGAACAAGAAATTAGGTGTTTCTGCTCTCAAAATTGTTAACTTTTACTCGTATCTTAAATGGATTGGGGTTGCATATTTTTAAACTTGGGGACTAGTTTCTAGTGTGTACTAATTCGAATTGCATCAATGTCTGTTGAAACCTTTTGAGATCAAGCATTTTTTTAAGTTTAGTGAAATGCTGAGGAAGTTTTTTAGTCTCTTTCGGTCACAGTCTTGTGTTCCCTGCCGTCATACAGTTGTTCTGTTGGACATTGGATTGGAGCTTAAACGGTCCCATAATAGGTTCCTGGTGGACTGGCTGGTGTGTAGCATACTCATCTTTATGAGTGTAAGCTGGAGAAAGATAAAAAATTCTGACAATAGTATAATATTGTCTTAAACAAAGTTTCCAACTGTAAGAGTTTCTATTGAATGGTTAATTTGCTACTCTATTGTGGTGTACTTGTGGGAGTACAGCGGGGTTTACCAGATTTGCGTCTTATAGATGAGGACTGATGGTAAGCGCTGGCAGTGTCTACCAATGCTCCAATGGTGTGTAAGTGGAGTCTAGCCATGTTTTCCTCTTTGGAGCCAAGGTGGCGTAAATGGGCTGAAGAAAGAGAAAAGCGCAGACGGGTCTGGTACAAAACAAGATGTGCTGATAGTCCTTGCTCATTGTCTGCTGTACATTTATGACGGTAAGCTCTTGGGTTATAGGTGGAAGTATTATTCCCGATAGGGAACAGCAGTGCTCCAAAAGCCGATTATACCCGTGTTGGATCACGTGGGACGCATAAGCGTACGATAGGAAGGGAGTTCCAGATAGAATCAATGCCGTTCTACGGGCAAGATCTACTAAATGGGAAAATGGGAATAGCTACAAGGCTAGAGCGTAGGACACGGGATAAGTGCTTAACCTACCATAGAAATAAACTATTGTTTATTTTAAAGTGCATAGCAAGATGGTGATAGCGTTTCAGCAGGTTCACTGCTTCATCAGCAATTTGCAAAGGACAAAGCTATTGTGGTTTTAAATACCCTCATTTGAAAGTGAGGCTACTCACATAAACACAGGTTTGTTTCATTCACGCAAAAATACCATGGCAATTGCAAAACAATTGAATACATAAATGTATTCAACACGTAGAAGAACACTGAAACCACATATACTACTAAACACGCATTCTCCCAAATTCCTCCAGGATCGAAAAAGAAAACAAAATCCCGGGGAAATAGAGGATTAAAGCGAAAAGTGTAAAAATTCGATACAACTTCGGAGAAAAGAATCTAAAGAAAAAAATGGATTCCAGTAGGAAACAAAAAATGGTAGAAAAAAGAAAAATATTTAATTTATCCAAATATGAACTAACAGATATTGAGACGGGGCTATTACAAAAGGGCTTGGGCTTCAGCCCGGATAGCCCTATTAATGATTTTTTAGTTTTTCAGGACCTCCACAAATTTATCAGAAAATTAACTCAAACGGTTTTTTAATAAAAAAAGGCATAATAAAATTGACAGTGAGGTGGATGTGAACACTCACCACCTGGAAGAATGGGCAAAAAAGTAAAAAACCCCTTCAAATTTTATCCTTTACTAGCGCAAGGGAATTACATCCCGGTTTTCTTAGATTTGGTCACAGAAGATTTACGAAAATCAAAAAGAAATTACCTTCAGGAAGAATCTGAGCAAAAGAGAACAAAAAGCTTTAAAAGACCTGTCTCACAATACTGATATTGTAATCCGCAATGCGGACAAAGGAGGGGCCGTTGTCATACAGGATTTCTCTGTGTACAACGATGAAGCAGAAAAAATTTTAAAAGATGAATTTTATTATAGAGTGGTTCTTCAAATGATATGAACATCTCAAAGAAAAGATATATAGAATTTATTAATTTTAATTTTGAGAAAAATATTATAACCAAAGAAGAAAAACAATTTTTAATCATCACCAACCCTCAACCCTTTTTTCTACCATTTGCCAAAAATCCACAAGGATATAAAAAACCCCCTGGGACGTCCACTTATCTCGGGGATAAATTCAATTTTATCTAATTTATCCCCTTTTATCGATTTACAGCTGCAACCGTTAGTAGAAAAACTCCCCAGTTATTTAAGAGATTCTGATGCGGTTTTACGGGATCTGGTCGGCTTCCCATGGGATGAAAACTATTTTTTAGCATCCATGGATGTCACCGCATTGTATTCTAACATCCAACATGACTGGGAATTGAAGCTGTAACTTCTTTTCTTGATTAGGGAACCCATTTTTACAACAGTTTTTAAACATTTTTTATTAAAAGGCTTGGAGCTTATTTTAAAGAATATTTATTTTAAATATGGAATACCTACTACCACCAAAGGTGGGAACAGCGATGGGACCCAGGGTTGCCCCATCGCTGGCGATTCTCTTTATGGGTTATTTTAGAAGAGACTTTTATCAATAACCCTACCACCCTTTTTTTAATTACATTATTTACTTAACAAAAAGATACATCCGACGATTTGGTCTTTATTGCAAAGGGGGACTGAAATCACATTCAATTCAATTTGTGCAATACTTAAAACAATTTACACAAAGGTGGTATAAATTTTACTTCTACTCTGAAATAAACACGATTTAATTTTTTTAGACTCATATTTTATGTTAGCAATGGTCTTTTTAGCGTCTAAATACCTTTTTAAAAAAACTGATGCCAATAATTACCTCATGTACAAATGTCTAACCATCAAGGAAGTGGGTTAACAACTCCCCTTTGGACAATATCGTTCGTCTAAGGAAAATTTGCACTGACGAGAAGTGTTCAATATTCAAGCTGACCAATTAACTGAAAAATTCAGAGAAGACGCTACCAGTAACATTTCTGGAGTGCGCAAGGAAAAAAGCTGGCTGCTAGTTTCTCACACAAAAAAATGTTGATCTGTGCCCAATAAGGCAACAAATAACAAAAGAGAAAATAGATTGCAATCTGGTTCATCACTACATACAACAGTCAGTTTCTGAAATCAAAATATAATACACAAACATTGGAACTTACTCCCCGCGATCATGGTCCTAAAGATGCAATTCCTTCACGACCCCACTTCATATGATTGAAAGGAAAAAAACTTTAAAAAATTATTCTGGCCCCGTCCACGATTTAAAGACATACATATAAACAGGGCCATCAACTGCATCTCAAGAGAATAACACAATTGATCCTCAATAACAAAAAATAAAACCAATAGCTATTGGTAGGCTCGGCCCCTTGTGGGAAATCTATCTGCAAATGTTGTCCGCAGTGATACCAGTCCACTTTTAAATCAACACATTCGGACAGGGCGGTATTCAAATAAAAGAAAATTTGAATTGTTCTAGTGATTATGTCATTTACGTAATAACAGTACTGCGGCGTCCAGTACGTCGGGCAAGATTCTATAAACTGTCTCCGACGTCTGGTCAATCACCGTTATGACATTCGACAATGGTAGACTTATTTACAGCCTGTACCACGGCACCTCGTTTGAGGCACCTGGAACTAGGGGACCCTGATTGCAAAATTCAACCCATGAGAGGTTCAATGAGAATACAGTAGACCGAGCAGAACTTTCAGTAGAGAGAAGTCTACTGGATGTACAAGTTGAATAGTTGAAGCACTTCGGTTTAAATGAGGTACAGGATGTCCCTGTTATTAGGTTACAGCATCAAAGTAGGCTTTTTATTTTTTTCTTATACATGTGCCACAATCCATTTTTATATTTTTTATCATCAACCTCATTATTAATTTTTTTTTTTTTAGCTTATTCTAATAAAGCAGTTATTTTACCATTGTTAAACAATTTCATATTTCAAACTAATTTGGCATAGCTTTTTTGGACATTTATTGTTATTTTAAAACTCGTTTCCAGTTTACACTGCCTCTCGGCATTAATTCACAAAAAATAGAACATGGTCGTTTTTTTTTTTTTTTTTTTTTTTTTTTTTTTTTTTTGTTGTTTGCAATTGCCATGTTATTTTTGTGAATGAAAAAATGAAATACTTGTTTATGTGTGTAGCCTCACTTTCAGAAGTGAGGGTATTTAAACAATCGCTTTGTCTTTGCAAATTGTCTGATGAAGCTTGGTTGAACCTGCGAATACGCGTTAACCCAGTCCTTGCTATGCACATTAAAATAAACCAAATAGTTTATTTTTATGGTAGTTTAAGCACTTTATCCCGTTGTCTAGGCGCTATAGCCCTTGTAGCTATTCCCATTTTCCTGTTAGTAGTTATTGCCGTAGAACCGGCCATTGTTCTATCTGGAATCCTCTATCGTACTCTTTGGCGTCCCACGTGGATTCCAACAGCGGGAATCGGGCTTTTGGAGCAGCTTGCTGTTCCCTATCGGGTATTATACTTCCACGCTATACCACGAGCTGCACCTTATAATGGCAGCAGAACAAGGTGAGCAAGGTACTATTCAGCTCATCTTGTTTTTGTACCAGGACTCGTCTGCGCTTTTCTCTTTCTTGCAGCTCCATTTACTCCACTTGGATCCAAGAGGAAAAACATTGCTATACGTCCACTTTACCCACCATTGGGCATTGAGGAGCTGCAGGGCGCTTACCATCGATCCTTCATCTATAAGGAGCAAATGCTGTAACCCCGCTGTACGGTCACAAAGTACAGCCACAATAGGTGAGCAATTAAGCCATTCATAGAAACGGTCTTACATTTGGAAACATTGTTTTAGACAATATTATACTATTGTGAATTTTTATCTTTCTCCGAGCTTTACCCGTCATAAAGATGGAGTATCTACACACCCGCCAGTCCACCAGGAACCTATTAATGGACCGTTTAATCTCCGGATCCAATGTCCAACAAGAACAATCTGTTGACACAGTGGAACACAAGGACTTTACCGAAGAGGAGACTAAAAACTTCCTCAGCATTTCACGTAACTTAGAAAAATGCTTGATCTCAGAAAGTTTTCAACAGATTGATGGGAGATTTCTGGAGATATACATAGAGGAGAGACTAGTCCCCAAGGGTTTAAAAATATTTAAACCCAATCCATTTAATGATAACGATGTAGAATTTAACAATTTGTGGCAAAACACCTTAGATTCTTGTTCACTGAGTTTGATGTCAATCTTAGTGAACAAAAGAAAAAACAATTGTATCTCTCTAGAGACAGAGGTAGAAAATAATCTCATTGCCATCTCAGCATTCAGATCCCATCCTGAGTTCAGCACTTTAGAACAAAGGATGGTTAGTAACCTGAAAAGAAATGAACTAGACGTTATCAACAAAAAACTTCACAAATTAAGGAGGGACAGATTCGATAAATGCAATCCACAAATAGGTCCTAGGAGAAATAACTTTAGGACAGGGGAAGAATATCCTCAAAATATAGAGATGCAGAATACTGAAACAGAATCTGCATCCACTATAGAAAGGGTCGTTAGACCCAGACAATTTAACGAGGTAGTCCGGAGAAACTATCCCTCCAGACCAAGACTCAATAGTAAAAATGTCACTCATCCTTATGACAAAAGGCGTGATGTCACTAATAAACCAAGTCCCCGCCAGTTTTTTAATTCCAATTTTAAAAAAACCAACAAACCAAACGATATTGATACTGATAAGGGTTCCCAGAGATGTAGGGAGCTTAAACATAACAGCGATCTTAGTCGGGAGTTCCCTCACCTAGTTAAACGTATCGACCAGGCAATTAGAGATAGAGAACAATCTCTTAATTGCACTGTTCCCCCTCATGATGAATCTAAAGAAATCATAGGGGATATTACAATCATGGATTGTAACATACACGATCCTCTAAATGACTCCATTCTATCTTTACCACCTTTATTGTCCAACACTCCCTCACTTTTGTTACAATCCCAACCTTCACAAATACCACCCTCAGGCACCGTAGCAACTAACACCCAGACTTCTTTTCCTATGTTGTCTGATCCTGGAATACCTCCCACACCAGTTCCTATTCCAAACACATCGAGTATCCCCCTCTCTCGACCACCAGCCACCATTCCTAGTTCTACAGCCTCCCCAGTAATCGATCTCACGATAAATGAGCCGGTCATTGTAGGTTCCACTATACCTCAAACGATCACCATACACTCCAGCGGTTCCCCATCGGAATCTTTTTTAGCCTTAAACCCCACACTAAATGTATTCAACCACGTAGAAGAACACCTGAAACCACATATACTACTAAACACGCATTCTCCCAAATTCCTCCAGGATCGCAAAAAGAAAAACAAAATCCAGGGGGAAATAGAGGCTTCAACATGCGAACAATGTGTAAAAATTCGATACAACATCTGGAGAAAGATTTAAAGAAAAAATGGATTCCAGTAGGAAACAAAAAATGGTAGAAAAAAGAAAAATATTTAATTTATCTAAATATGAACTAACAGATATTGAGACGGGGGCTATTACAAAAGGGCTTGGGCTTCAGCCCGGATAGCCCATATTAATGATTTTTTAGTTTTCAGGACCTCCACAAAATTTATCAGAAGATTAACCTCAAAGGTTTTTTAATAAAAAAATGCATAAAAAAATTGACTGTGAGGTGGATGTGAACACTCCACCACCTGAAGGAATCGGCAAAAAAAAAGTAAAACCCCCTTCAAAATTTTATCCTTTCTGCGCAAGGGAAATATATCCGGTTTCTTAGATTTGGTCCACAGAAGATGCACCGTGATTTTTAAGAAAATTTTTTTGGTCAAATAAAATAATTATGTTTCAACAAGAAAAAAATTGGCTCAACCAAAAAATTTTTCAAATTATCAGAATAATTGCTGTATAAATCCAGAAACCACAAGACGGCAACCAGGCCAAACTTATGAGGAATACAGGTGTAAAGGAATGCAACGTCTGTGGAAATCCACACATAATTTGCCTGCCAGCCAAGGTTCTGAAACGATAAAAGGACATGCTTAGAATCTTTAATAAAACCCGCTATATTTGCAATCAAAGGTTGTAAAAGGCTATCCACCCACTCCCCAAGATGTTCATTAATAGAAGATATGCCTGATACAAGGCCTAAGGGGGGGTGGAAAAGCCTTTTTATGTGTCTTTGGAAAAGAGTGAAAAATTGGTATAGAAGGATGTTTAACAATGATAAACTGCGCTTGCTTATCAGTAAGGACACCCAAAGACAAACCATAATCTATTAATCTTTTAAGTTGCTCATTGAACTCAATAGTGGGATCTGCAGGCAGGGAGAGAGAGGTCTGTACATCCTGTAACATCAACAAGTTTTGCCGTTCATATAACCCTCTATCCAGGACTATGACCGATCACCCCTTATCAGCCTGCCGCACCACAATATCCAGCATTTTGGAAAGGGTATTAAGTGCAATCTGTTGAGACTTACTTAAATTATGAGAATATATTTTTTATTTTTTATTCAAAACATTTTTCTGCAGATCACATAATTCTATCTGCAGAATTCCTGGAAATGGTCAGCAGCCTGAGATCTTGCATGGACCGGGTAGAAAGGGGGATTAGGTGTCAAAAATTTTTCAGAAATATTAACACATCCTTGCATATTATCCTGTTTCAATTCATGCAGAGTATTTAAAGCTATTTGTTTCACAAAACTAGAGCATATATTAGGAACATTACAAGCATCTCTCGGTATGTTACCCGTGCCATTTTCCATATTACAATTCATATTTTCATTGGAATTGGCAGAATCCTGTGACATACAAGAGAAATGCTTCTTAACGGTTAATTTTCTTATAAATCGGAAATGTCAAACACACTTTACCTTTTAATACTGTACAAACAAACAGGAACGATCACGTGTGGTGCCATTCACAGGCGCGCACGCGGTGCAGCACAGCAGCTTTCAACTTAACCAAGTTTACACGTTTCCCCCTGAAATACACATATAATATAAATTGGTTGCGTAAATAGCAGTGCCATAGTAAGCCCTCTACAAAGTCCCAAATAGGAAGGCTATGTAAACTTGTAGGTAAACTTATCGAGCATCCAGAGGACACACTCCCGTTGGTGCGCTGTGCAGCACAAGGGTCTCGGGCACGAGTTTGTACACAAGTGTTTGGGGCATTTGTTCACCATACTTTCCTAAAAAGTTCAGTAAATCAAACTGTTGTTGAATTGGTGTTGGAGTAGTTTTCTTCATCTGTGACTTCACTGTATTCCAGGAAGCCTACCTCAGTACACGGCATACAACTTAAGGGGGTTGTCTCACTAGCTTTCAACATGCGGGAACGTTAAATGAAGACTTTTTCAAAATAGATATAAATAGATTAGCCTTTTGATGCTGCCTTGTTCAGAAGATAAGAGAGATTTTATCTGCTCTGAGTGCACACAGGTTTCTATGGTTACCATCCTACTCTCCATTCCTGATTGGAAAAAAAGGCAAGAAGTGATATTACCAGGAAGGAGGGCAGCTTAAGAACAGAGTGTGTTATGTCTAAAAACCAATGGAAATTAATTACATAATTACTTCTAAATGTTTACTTTGAGCTTTTTAACTTTCTGATATAGATTCAATCTTCTGCAGCTAAGTCACCAGAATTAGAAGCAAGAGTAAAGAAGTGCGAGTCTGAAGTTGCGCATTAAAATAGCATGGTGAGACAATGTCCCTTTTTATCAGAGCTTGGGTAATTTTGCAAAGAATAATTGGTGAAAATTTGGAAAGAGACCTAGCCACAAGACACTTCTGTGACTGCTGTCAGAGTTGCCGCTACTAAAAACTGTCTATTTTTGTCAGTCACTTACTGCCACACTTTATCCATGGTGTTGTGAGTGCCGATATTTACACCTTACCGTCACATGACATATCCATACGTCATGGTGCTGTTGAGGTTAAATGCAGTGGGATTACTCTGCAATTAGCAGCTGACACCTGCAGGCTCCTTTCTGTATCATTTAACGGCAGCGTCTAAATGAATGAGAAACGGTGCCGCACGCCGTTTCTCACTCTGATCAACATCGCTGCAGCAAAATCGCGCGGTGGCAGTCAGTTAACTTGGCAGCTGGAAACCTCGCGAAGGCTTCCACCACCGCCATGCAGAAAACGGTAAACCCACTTTTTTTAAACAACCTCTGGCATTGTTTGTACAATGCAGAAGGGTGTATTAATAATTGTACCCCCTAGTGGTCAAGTACCAAAGGGGGACAAAGTTAAAGTAAAAAAATAAACAAATAATAATGTTTAAAAGTGTAGAAAAAAATAATTATAAATATATATATATTTTTATATATATATATATATATATATATATAATATATATAATTATATATATATATATAAAGGCCAAATCACCCCCTTTTGTCATTATACAAATAAAAACAATAAAAAAGTTACACTTAAATGGTTTTACACGTCCGTAAAAGTCACATCTATTAAAATATAACATCATTTATTCTGTCTGCTGAACACCATAAAGGAAAAATAACATCCATATGACAAAATAGAACAGGCCAGGTGGAGGAGTTTGCATACTTCTCTCTCCACACTGCACTTACCAGGTCATTCCTCCTGCACCCTCACTCACTTTCCCCTCCCTTGAGGTCCACACCCTCAGACTCTTTCAGCCATTTTCCCTCAGACTCGCGGTTCTGTACAGACCCCCGGCTCACCCCGCCAGTTTCTGGATCATTTTGCTGCCTGGCTCCCTCACTTCCTCTCTACTGAAATACCCACTCTCATCATGGGTGACTTTAACATCCCTATTGATGACCCCATGTCTCCCTCTGCCTCTCAGATCCTTTCACTAACCTCTTCTCTAGGCCTCTCGCAGTTTACTAACTCTCCCACCCACAAGGATGGGAACTCTCTTGATCTGGTTTTCTGTAACCGTTCCTCAATCTCTAACTTTAATAATTCTCCTTACACGCTCTCTGATCACAATCTTATTTCCTTCACTATTACTAATTCTCACCCATCTCTGGACACACCTGCCCGTCTCCCATTCAGAAATATCCACTCCATGAACACTCAGGAATTCACAGACACCATACAGTCCTCACTGCCCCCCAATCTCCTTCCTCACCTGCCCTGACCAGGCGTCCAAACAATATAATGAAACTCTCTCCACCACCCTGGACACATTGGCACCGCTCACACACCGCACCACCAGAGTCAGACACCCACAGCCATGGCACACGCCTCAGACTCGCCATCTGCAGCGATGTTCCAGATGTGCGGAGCGTCTGTGGAGGAAGTCGAAGCTACCTGCAGACTTTCTCCACTACAAATTTATGCTCAGGACTTATCAAATGCCCTTCACAGCGCCCAACCAAAATATTTCACCTCCCTCATCGCAACCTTACACAACAACCGTAAACGCCGCTGTTTGACACCATCCACTCCCTTCTCAGGCCTAAAGCTCAGGCCCCGGTCTCTGACCTCGATGCTGAAGACCTGGCCACTCACTTCAAGGAGAAAATTGACAAAATCCGGCAAAACATCTCATCTCAAACCCCAAGCAGCAGCCATCTGGTCCCTCCCCGCACATCCCTCAGCCTACTCTCAGATCTTGACCCGACGACAGAAGAAGAAGTGTCCAAGCTTCTGCTGTCCGCGCGCCCCACCACCTGCTCTAGTGAACCCATTCCCACCCACCTTGTCCAGTCTATTTCTCCAGCTATCATCTCTCACATAACTGCAATCTGTAACCTCTCTCTCTCCACTGGGGTCTTCCCATCTTCCTTTAAACATGCTGTTATAACTCCCTTACTGAAAAAGCCCACTCTGGACCCATCCTGCGCTGATAACTATCGACCAGTCTCTAACCTGCCCTTCATCTCCAAACTCCTCAAACGCTTGGTCTACTCTCGCCTAATCCGCTATCTCTCCGCTAACTCTCTTCTTGACCCTCTGCAATCAGGTTTCCGCACCCTACACTCCACGGAAACTGCTCTAACTAAATCTCCACTGACCTCCTAACAGCTAAATCTCAGGGCAACTACTCATTGTTGCTTCTTCTGTATCTCTCTGCAGTGTTTGACACTGTTGATCACCAACTTCTCCTCAGCATGCTCAGCACCATCGGCCTCCAGGACACCGCTCTCTCTTGATTCTCATCTTACCTTTCTAACCGCTCCTCCAGTGTCTCATTTGCAGGTTCTACCTCCTCTCCTCTTCCTCTTGCTGTCGGGGTTCCTCAGGGATCCGTTCTTGGTCCTCTCCCTCTTCTCATCTATACAGCCCCCATTGGACAAACCATCAGCAGATTTGGCTTCCAAGTACCATCTCTACGCTGATGACACCCAATTATACACTCCTCTTGAGACATCATCCATGCTCTGCTAAATACCAAACACTGGCGGTACTGCCGTCCGCTGTCTCTGACATCATGTCCTCCCTGTATCTTAAACTAAACCTCACTAAAAACTGAACTTCTAGTCATCCCACCATCTACTAACAGACCTTTACCCTGCCATTTGTCTCAGTGTGTGGCACCACCATAACTCCTAGAGCAGCAGGCCCGCTGTCTTGGGGTTATACTAGATTCCGATCTGTCTTTCATCCCTATATCCAATCCCTTGCCCGCTCCTGTCACTGCACCTCAAGAACATCTCCAGAATCCGTCCTTTTCTCACTGTGGAAACAACTCAAACTCTCATTGTTGCTCTTATTCATTCTCGTCTCGACTACTGTAACTCCTTGCTTATCGGTCCTCTCTCCAATCCGTCCTGAATGCAGCAGCCAGGCTTGTCTTTCTTTCCAGCCGCTATTACTGATGCCTTACCCTGTGTCAGTCACTGCACTGGTTGCCTATCCAGTACAGGATACAACATAAACTCATCATCTCTCACTCATATAAAGCTCTCCACAATGCTGCTCCTCCCTACACTCCTCCCTCATCTCTGTCTACCACCCTACCCGCTCTCCGCTCTGCTGATGATATCAGGTTACACTCATCAATCATCCGAACCTCCCATGCCCGTCTCCAAGACTTCACACGTGCGGCACCAGTTCTCTGGAACATGCTACCGCAGGCGATCAGGCACACTCAGAACTCTCATAGCTTTAAAAGGGCCCTAAGAATACATCTTCTCACTCTGGCCTACCAGAATATCCCTAATGCTAAACCCCCCCCCCCACACACACACACACACACTCCTAGCACACTCATCTCATTTTCGGCACTTAACTATATATATATATATATATATATATAACTGTATATAGATGTACTGTTTGGGTGGCAGGTTCATCCGAATTCTACATAAAACATATTTATGTCACATGGCTGGACCATTGTAAATCTAGCACTTCTTACCCTTCGTCTCTCCCGTACACCCTAATAGATTGTAAGCTCTTGCGAGCAGGGCCCTCTCACCTTGTGTCTCATCTGTAAGTAGCTTTTCATTGTGCAATGTATTTCTTTTGTCTGTACCTACACCCTCCAAATTGTAAAGTGCTGCGGAATATGTTGGCGCTATATAAATAAAGATTATTATTATTATTATTATTATTTTGGTCATTTCACATCCTCTGGTAATTGGAGTAAAAAGTGATAAAAAAGTCTCATTTATCTCAAAATGGTACCAATAAAAAGTACACTTCAGCCTGCAAAAAAATGCACCCTCACTCAGGTGTATAGGTGAAAGTACAATAAAGTTATTGGTCGGAGAAAATGGCGCCATGGCACAAATTTGAAAAAACGAAATTGTTGAGAATTTATTTACGGTACTAAAACATAACGAAAACCATACATATTTGGTGTTGCCAGAATCAAACAGAGATAAAACATCATTTATACCGAAGAGTGAATGCCGTAAAAAACAAAACCACACCAAACATGGCACAAGTAAGTTTTGTTTCAAATTTCGCCCCACTTAGAATTTTTTTGCAGTTTCCCAGTATATTCTATGGTACAGTGAATGACACCATTAGAAAATGCATCTTATCCCGCAAAATAAAATCCCTCATATGTCTATGAAGATAGAAAAATAAAAAAGTTATGGCTTTTGGAGGGCAAGGAGGAAAAAAAAAACCTTAGAGTCATAGTATTATGAAGGGGAAAGAATTAATCAATGATTCCTACTCATCATACAAATGAGAACATCAAGAACAAAATAAACATTTTTTTGACTGCTCCATCAAGGAGCTTAAAAAAGGAGATGGAACCACCAGCAATAGTCAAGAATAAATCCTCCTTTCAGTCACAAGAATCAGACTAGTAAAGCCGGCGGTTAATATACTGCAATTCACACTGCTTAAGATTTATTGCTCCATCATCAAAACAACTCTCTAAAAATGTGCAAAAAGCAAAAACAAAAGCATGCAATAAAACTTTTATGCAATATAACCCAAAGTATGCAAAACACAAGACTAAAGCTCAGAAACAAAACCCATCTCTGCCAAACTGGATGTTTTGATTATCATTGTTTTATACCCTCAGTATCTTCTCTTGTCTTATACAGTATGTGGGGACGCTGCACAATACCAGTTGTCTTCTCCTCTATGCTGATTGTTTGAAGCCTCTGGCACAGATCCTGTCAAAAATTAAATGAAAAAAATAGTGCAACAGAGAGTTTTACAGTCCAACTCCACTGCTGCAGGGTCAAACTGGCAATAAAGTAATATTCCTGAGAAGAAATTATAGCAGTCCACTCACTGTGTTCAAGCATATGCAAACACACTGTACTGCCTACACCTATGTGCACACTAACTGCATAGGAGTAGATATATGGTACATACTCACTGTACACATTTATCTATAACAAACCTATAACATACTTTATGTGCATGTATACTTGCCAACAGTCCCATTTTCGGTGGTGTTTCTGGGCTGGATCTTGACAAGGCTTGAATGGGTATTCCCATCTCATTGATTAGCTTTACACATGTAGGCAACCGTGAATAAACATTATCACTAGAGATGGGTGAATTGATTCTAACGAAGTGGAATTCGTTTAGAATCTCAGGAAAACTTCGATTCTGTACGAAGTCGAAGTTTGGGGTGATTCGCGGGAATGGCTACGAGCATATGGCGTTACATGGGGCAAAGAAGTCTGGGAGGAAGAAAGGCGTAGTCTACATGACTTGTGCAGAGATGAAGCCAATCAGAGACCGACGTCACCGCACTATATAAGTCCGGACGCCATGCTCGCTCCTCACACTGTGCGGTGTAGGGAAGGTGATGCCGCGGCTGCTTATGATATCTCATACTAAAGAACTCACTTTTACAAAGCGAATTTTTGGGGGTGTCACAGCTGGTCTCAGAGACTGCTTCTCTTACGTTCTAATTCTGATTTTGTGGGGTATTGGAATTGAAGTCCAGTGTGCGTCCAATGCAGCTGCATATGCATTTTAATGCTATCTGCTCAGTTTTTGAGCACATTGAATATCCAAGGGATATATAAGCCTGTTCCTGTTGTATTCAGTTAAAGAAATGGCATTTTTACAATCCAATACCACTTAATTTTTGGTTGGCTCATTTTTTTGCGCAATTTAGATCCAAGGGGTTAATTAAGCGTTGTTCTGCTGTTGTGGTCACTAAAAGAAATGTTCTTTTGCACCACCAAAGAAGAAATTTTGCCTGTAGCATAATTTATAACCGAAGGTTAATTACAAGTTTTTCTGTTGTTGTGTTCCATAAAATACACGCCGTTTTAACATGCTACAAAGCTGGTAATTGTTGGCAGCATATTTCTTTTGCGCAATTTACATCCAAGGGTGAACTCAGTATTTTTCTGCACTTGTACTGTAAAAGAAACATTCTTTTTCACCGTCAAAGAAGAAATTTTGCCTGTAGCATATTTCATAACCGAAGGCTAATTACAAGTTTTTTCTGTTGTTGTGTTCCGTAAAATACATGCCGTTTTAACACACTACAAAGCAGGTAATTGTTGGCAGCATATTTCTTTTGCGCAATTTACATCCAAGGGTTAACTAAGTATTTTTCTGCAGTTGTATTCATGAAAATAAACGTTCTTGTTCACTGCCAAAGAAGAAATTTTGCCTGTAGCATAATTCATATCCGAAGGCTAAATACAAGTTTTTCGGTTGTTGTTTTTCCGTAAAATACACGCCGTTTTAACACGCTACAAAGCTGGTAATTGTTGGCAGCATATTTCTTTTGCGCAATTCACATCCAAGGGTTAACTAAGTATTTTTCTGCAGTTGTATCCATTAAAATAAACGTTCTTTTTCACCGCGAAAAAAGAAATTTTGCCTGTAGCATAATTCATATCCGAAGGTTAAATACAAGTTTTTCTGTTGTTGTGTTCCGTAAAATACACGCCGTTTTAACACGCTACAAAGCTGGTGATTGTTGGCAGCATATTTCGTTTGCGCAATTTACATCTAAGGGTTAACTAAGTATTTTTCCTGCAGTTGTACTTAGTAAAAGAAACGTTCTTTTTCACCGCCAAAGAAGAAATTTTGCCTGTAGCATAATTCATATCCGAAGGTTAATTAAGCCTGTTTGTGCTTTTATATCCAGTAAAATACACAGTGTTTTTAAACGGCACATACAAGTCAATTTTTCCATTTGTGGAGCGCAATTTATATCCAAGGGTTACCCAAACTTGTTAGTGGGTTCATTTGGGTGTGTATTTATCATATACAGATATCTTCATCAAACAGTGTCTGTACATTTTAGAACAAACAGTATGTCAGACAGAGAGGTGGCAGGCTCTTCACCTGCGAGTGGCAGTGACACAAACATTCCTGGAGCTGGCCCAGGTCGCAGCACAGCAAGGGGACGTCGCAGCAGGGCGTCACTCGGTGAGGCCAAAAATGCCGCGCTGTCATTTTGCGGTCGTGTGTTGTTCAGAAAACCCCAATGGTTTTTTTTTTGGGTTTGATTTGGTTTAATCCACTTCCTCAACCAGATGACATCGGGACCCCCCCAAACCCCAAAAGACCCGTTGGGAACGTCGAAAAAAAAACCCTTATTTGGGCCCAGGGCCCGGGGAGGGTCAGTGGCCCTTTCCACCTGGCCTAAAACCCGCCTCTGCCCCTTTCCAGTTTTTCCCACCCCAGGATTTTACTATGTGGTTTGGGCTCGCCCCCCTTTTTTATACCCGGGGAAATGAACTTTTTGAGGAGGGCAGTTGGGCGTTTACTTGGCCCAAATTTAAAGGGGGGGCCCAATATGCCTGCTTCTTGCAGTATTGATGTGGGAGGGGAAAAGGGGAGGTTTCTGGCGAGCGGAAAGGGCCCTTCCCATCCCAAAGCCGTTGAGGGGGAAACAGCGGACAATCTAAACACTCATAAAGAAATTAACATCCTGTTTCTGCATTTCACCGTTTGTTAAAAAAGGCAGGTATGGAAAATTAAAAATGAAGGGGGGAACCCTTTAACTACAGGAATTGTTTTGGGTTTGTTTTTTTTGCATTTGTTTCCCCCGGGTGAGTCTCTGTCCCCGCTTTTTTCCCGGGGAACCTCCCAAAGTGGGTGGCCCTAACTGTGGCTTTTTTGGCTCCCAACCCCCCCACTGTTTTGCCCCCTGCGGGACTCCCTGCCCCAAAATCCCGGGACTTGGGGCTGCGCCACTGCCTGATATGAAAAGCTGCTGCTCTTTTCCCCCATTTTTTTTATGATAAAACCCTTGACACTTTTGGTTCTGGGGGGGTTTGTTTTCCAAAACCACCCAGTATGCTGATGACACCCAACTTTTAATCTCCGGCCCCAAGCCCTTTTCTATTTTTCCAAGATCCCAGATTGTCTGTCGCCCAAAAAGCCTACTTTTTCTCCTCCCGTCTCCCAAAAAACTTTTGAGATGTAGAGATAAAGGAATGGGT
This sequence comes from Phyllomedusa bahiana, assembly GCA_025379985.1. Lineage (NCBI taxonomy): Eukaryota > Metazoa > Chordata > Amphibia > Anura > Hylidae > Phyllomedusa > Phyllomedusa bahiana. The sequence continues at coordinate 10,676 of JAODAL010045807.1, read as the reverse complement.
TCCCGGGGCCGGGTCCCCTGGGTAGTCCCAGCGGGGGGGGCAAACCCCTTCATCCCCGGGGGAGAAAAGGGGGCCAAAAGGGGGCAAAGGAAAATGGACCCCAATTTTCCTTTTGGGGGCACTTTTTTTTCTTGTTTTAAAATAGGGCACCCAAAAAACTTGTCCCAAAACCGCCCGGGTTCTTCCCCCCGGTCCCCTGTGGGGATTAGCTTAAAACGAAATTTGTGTTTTACTGGCACCGCCGTCCTCCTCAAAAGGGTTGTCGCTGTACAAAACCGAACTCTCGCAAAATAACCCCCACTGCAACTTTTTCATAAATTTTTTGGGCCCCCTTCTGCAAGAAGCAAAGGGGTGTCTTTCCCCCCTCTTTGCTGCCCCCCTTTTCCTTTAAATTTTTGGTTCCCTCCCCTGTTTTAGTGGGGCAGGGCCCCCCAGCACTTGTAGTTCTCTGGCTGTGGGAAAGCGAACGGGACAGAAAGGGGGGGATGAAAGGTGGTTTAGGCCCCTCACCTGCTCCGGGTTTGCCAAAAAAGGGGGGTTTTGTGTGCAAACTAAAAAACTCTTTGGTTTGGGGGGTTTTCAGATGTCATCTGGGGAAAAGTGTATGGGCCCGTGTGTGGTCAACACATGGCCCGGGGGATTGGCCCCCGGATTTCTGTGGCCTCGCAGGGTGACTCTGCTGTGGTCCCCTTTCCCGTGCTGCGATTCTGTGGTGGCTCCGGGGAAAAACCCCTACTGTGTTCTTTGGCTATGGTAGGACGTGGGCCCTCAGCTTGTTTTTTCCCGCTTTCGTTTCCCAAATGACTTTCCCCAGGCTAAATTCCCCCCTTCGGTTTTTTTTGGGTCGGTTTTGCCCTCTTAAGTGCTCAGGGAATTTTTTGTGAAGCGATTCAAAAGAGCGGCGGAATTTCATATGTGTTTTCATACTAAACAAAATCTTTTTATGAAGCCAAAACCCAAAAGCCCCCAATTCTGAAAATTTTTTAAGGAATGGCAAAAACCTTTTTCTCCCACCCCCCAGGCTTTGGGGGCCGCCGGGAAATTAGCTTTTTTTTTAAAACCCGATTCGCCCCGAACCCTATTCGGACCCAAAACAAATTTTGTCGGAAAATTGGGCCCGAAGTCCCCTTTTTGGGAATTTTTGGGGAAAATTCGCCCCCAAATCTCTATTTTTCAAAATACTTTTTTCTTTTCTGTTTTTTGTTTTATTTTAAAGTTTAATTAAAAGCTTTTCTTCCCCCCTGCTTGTTATTGTTGAAAGAAATTTTTTCCTAAAATTTACGCCAAACTCTCTGTTTCTACCAGAGGGTTTGATTTAAAACCCAATATTTGCGGGGCATACTTCGGTGTGAATTGCGCTGCAATGTGCCCGAGGCACAACCCGCAAATACGGTAAAATCATAGCACTCATTGTTATGTTAAACCTTGTTTTTTTGGGATTTGTTCCTGGAAACCCCGTACGCCCCTTTTAAAAGAAAGGGGAAATTGTCATTCTTTCTGGCGTTTTTTGCCCCCGGGGGGAATAATGAATTTTAAATTAGGAGGCGGGGCCCACAGTGCTTTTTGAAAGTACACGCTGCCAAATTTACTTTACTTTTAACAGCAGGCATAATGCAAAAATGCATCACAAACACGGAAAACCCTCAGTTTAGGTTGTGAAAATAAATTCATTTTTCCCTTGGGAAATAAAAAGGGGACGGGAAACCCTTAAAAAAGGGGAGAGCTCAGTAGAATTGTGCCTTCCTGTCAGGGCTTCAGAGATCTAGCTTTTTAAGGGGGGTGTGCCCTTTTAAATCATTGTTGTAAATCCCCGGGCCCCAATTTTATTAGGTAAAAATGCTAGAAAGGGGTTTTGGTGACCCCTTTCCCTTTCAGAAACTGCCTCAATTCTTTCGGGCCCATAGTTTCCCCAAAAGGTGTTGCAACGAGGGCTCAAATTGGTCCCAAGGGGGCCCAAAAAGAGTGCCAAAAAAATTATTCCCCCACACCCATGTACACCACCACCCCAGCCTAAACCCGTTGATAAAGGCAGGATGGATCATGCTTTCTTTTTTGTTGACAAAAAAATTCTGCCCCTTTTACCATCCGAATGTGCAGCGAAATAGGACTCTAAAGACCAGGCAAGTTTTTCAATCTTTCCCTGTCCCAATTTCGATGGGTTTTTGGGCAAATTGGAGCCCTTAAAGTTTCCTGTTCTTGGGCGGGAAAGGAGTGGAAACCCCGGTTTTGGTCTTCTGTGCTGTAGCCCATCTGCCTAAAATTTTTCCGCCGTACTGTGCGTTCGAGATGCTTTTTGCCTCCCTTTGGGGTTGTAAGGGTGGCTTTTTTTTGAGTCACTGTTGCTTTCTACCCAGCTCAAACCCCAGTCTGCCCTTTTCCTTTGCCCTTTGGGGCAATTCAACAAGGGCATTTCCCCGTTTCACAGGACTCCCCGTTTCCTGGATTTTTTTTTTTTTCTTTTCGGACCATTTCTCTGAAAACCCCTAGAGATGGTTGTGCGTGAAAATCCCGGGAGATCGCATTTTTCTAAAATTTATCGGGCCCCAAGCCCCTTTCGGGCCCACCAACAACCGGCCGTTAAAGGGGCCCATTTCAAATACCTTTCTTCCCATACTGATGCTGGGTTTTTGAACTGAAGGGATTTCTTGCCATGTCTCCCATGCCAAAAATGCACGGGAGTTCCCGCCAGTGATTGGTTGATTAAAAATTTAAGTTTTTAACGGCTTTTGGAAAAGGGTTTGCCCTTAAAAAAGTGGGGGTGGGTGTAAAAAAAGTGTAAATTTAAAAAAAACCACTTGGACATCTTGTAGCTTTTTTTTTTCCCTCTCTTACAAAATTTTGGCTATTTTATATAGAAATAGGGAAAAGTTTTATTTTTCCGCTTTTATAAAAATTTTTTTATTTAAAAAACATCCCTTCCCGACAGTGGATTTCCCGGTACACCCCAAGGGGGAAGGCCCTAACGCAAAGGGATATTCCCCGGAAACCTCCTGGATCGTGACTTTGGGCCCCCCAAAAAAGCGGTATATTAACAGCTGGCCTCATGCGGGATCACCCGTGCCCAGGTGAGCTCGGGCCCTGAAGGTGTTTAACCCCCTTGGGCTCCCCAAAAAATTATCCGATCGGCGCAGAAAAGGGGTTTGACAGATGGGAGGGAGCCCCCTTTTCCCCCCCCTGAGCAGAATGGCTTTGATTGGGGGCCTGTTTGTGGTCTCACCTCACCCCCGGGGGGCTTTGGGAAACACTTCCAGGCTGTGTTTTTGAGGGTTCAAATGGGGCACACCCGGTTTGTGATTGACAACAGGTCTTTAAATAGGCGCATTTTTAGCAGATGTTTACATTTCTGGCGGGGTTATGAAAACTTTGAAAGGGTTTATTTTGTTCCAGCATTTGGGGCGCCTAAAAAATGCTATGGGAAAGTTTTTAAAATCTTAGTTTCCCTTGGGTTCTAGTGTGCCCCGCCTCCCGAAAAAAACCCCCCCGAAATCGGACATTATCAAGTGCTGATTTGGGTGTATGGGCCTTTTTAAAAATGTAGCGAAGGGGCTGCCTGGTTATCGGGCAAAAAAAAGACCCATATCTGGCCCCCACCCCCATTTATACATGCCCCCCCAAAGTTTTTTTTGCAAAAAACCCAGTAAAAAACATCAAAAAATAAACTAATTTGAGTATTGTGTAATGTATCCCCGGCGGGAGTAAAGCTAAGGTCTTTTTATACTGCAGGTGATTGCTTTTAAAAAACATAAAAAAAAAAAACACTACCGGGATTGCTGTTTTTTCCCAATAGGGTTTTTTTTTGGGGGGTGTTTTTTTAAGTTTTAGAAACCTTTGGGGGTCTGCAAACCTGGAAAAGGCACCAAAAAAATTTATTTAAAATGGAACCCCAAAGTCTGGTAGGGGCCCTCCATCCTGGGCTTGTATTGAGCCAAAAAGTGCACTCTAGCCAATATAGGAGGCTCTAAAAATTGCAGAATTGGGGAATCTATTTAAATTCATTTCTCTGGCCACAACTCCATGTTTTATGAAAAATGGGTAAAAAGAAAAATGCAAAAATAGGAAATTTGAAATTTCACCCCCCCCCCCCTTTAATCTCTGTGAAATACCTAAGGGTTAAAAAACTTTCCCAAACCGTTTTTAAATACTTTAAGGGGTGGGTTTTTGGGGGGGATCTAACATCAGGCCCCTCAAAACACGTCAGAAGGACTGGTCCCAAAAAAAATCTAGTTGCAAATTTCTTGAAAAAACACTAAATTTTAAACCTAAATTTGTAAAAAAAAAATTTAAAGAAGAGCCAACCCCAACAGTAGACATATGGAGATTTTTATCAATTATTTTGAGTGGAATAACTAAAATATTTAAGTTTGAAAATGTAAAAGTTTTCAAAATTTTCACGATATTTTGATATTTTTCACAAACAATTTTTAGGCCAAAATTTCCCTTTCTAACTTAAAGCAAATGGGCGATATGTATGAATTTTTGGCATTATAATGTGTAATGGGGTTGAAACGCCTATTTTTTTGAACCCCTCTTGCCGTAGAATTTCGTATGAAGCTATAAATCTATTAGCTTTGTACCGTTCTAGTGCGCCCCACCTCCGAAATCAGGCATATTATAAAGTGCCATGGGCGCTGTGTAATGCGCCTGATATGGATAGGTAAAAGAGTCGATAAGTTATTCTCACAAAGTTTCACGTCAGATTTAAAAATGAGGCTCTTTCAGGAGTCAAAACTGGCTATAGCGGTAAAAGGTTAATATCCCCCCCATGCCCCAAAAAAAGAAGCTTCCTTCTGAAAATGCAGTACGTCAACCACATTTTTTGGCAGGGATGCTGTTTGGGGCATGCATTTTTGTTAAAATGTTCTATCACCAATGTGGTTATAACTGGCACAGCTAGAAATAGGAGCTAGCAAAGATAAAACATCCACCCCCAGATTACACAGGAAATGGGAGCCAGAAGCAAATGGAAAGAGTAGGTTCTGTGGAAACAGACAAAAAGGAAAATCACTGTCCAATTTCACAGTTTTGGGGAATAAAATGATGGCAATAATGCTTAAATTGCCTTTAGAAGTCACTGAATTATTAACTAAAGTACTTCTGTATGTAATTTATTCTCAGTATAACTACAGTTGTTTTGTGAAGGCCTCAGAGGTTTGTTAGAGAATATTAGTGAACAAACAATACCATGAAAATCAAGGAACACACCAGACAGCTCAGGGATAAAGTTATTGCTGAGTTATATTTTAAAAGAAAATAGCCCAAGCTCTGAACATTTCACGGAGCGCTGCTCAGTCTGCCATCCATAAATGGAAGGCATATTGCACAACTGCAAACCTGTAGCAAAGCATCTATGAGGCCCAGGATCACTCTGTAGGAGCTGCAGAGATCCACAGCTCAGGTGGGAGAATCTGCCCACAGGACAACTATTCGTCGAGTAATCCACAAATCTGGCCTCTAGGGAAGAGTGGCAAGAAGAAAGCCCTTTTTGAAATTAAGTCAATAGAAGTCCTGTTTGCAGTTTGCAAAAAGCTATGTAGGGAAGACAGCAAACATCTGAAAGAAGGGTGCTACTGGGGTCCAGATGTTGACCAATAAATTTTACTTTTTAGCCTAAATGACAAATACTATGTGGAGGAAAACCAACACTACTCATCGCCATGGACACACCATCCCCACCATGAAGCATGGTGGTTGCATGGGAGGGGCCCCCCCTGTTTTTTAACTTCAGCAGGACTGGAAGTTGGTCAGAGTTTTGATGGAATGAATAGATGGCGCCAAAAAAAAATATAAAGCAATCCCGGAGGAAAACCTGTTAGAGGCTGCAAATGATTTGAATCTGGGTCATAGGTTTACCTTCCAGCAGGGCCACAACCCTAAATATTCAGCCAAAGCTGCGTGTCATGTTCGCGCCATCTGGCTCTAGTCGCCAGCCACGGCCGCTGCGACCATAACTGCGGCTTGGCTTTCCTGTGGTGTGAACACTGCCTCTTAGCCCTGGATCTTTTATTGTTTTCTAGACAACGCCCTTGGCCAGGAATCCTCCAGCACTCCTAAGGTTAATCGATTCTCGGTGATTGACAGCTTCTGCTTCCTATCCCTTCTGCTCTGGCTTCCTCCTTTCCCTATTTAATAAGACCACCGCTTCTTCTTCCTGTGCCTGCTATAGCTATTCTGTACCCGGTGTAGTTAGCCTTCACCTTTTGGATCTTCCTGTGCCTTTTGAACCTCTGCTTGTGTTCTGGTTTCTCTTTGTCTACGATTTTGGTACAGCGCTGCCCGTCTGTTATCGACTTGACCGCCGACTACTCTTTTGTGTTTTGTGTCTGTTCGTCCTCTGTCTGTGTGCACTAGCTTCAGTGCAGTGTCCATCTTCTGGTTGGGGCCGGCCTGTTAAGGAGTCGGGTTCCCCAAAAGGCAGGGACAGAGGTTGGGGCGAGTGTCAGGGCATCACTTGTCCGTATCTTTGGGTGCGTCCCTGACTACTCCTGACACTGCAATTAAATGATTTAAATCTAAGCATATTCAAATGTTAAAATGGCCCAGTCATAGTCCAGAAATAAATCCTGTTGAGAATCTGTGGTAGGACTTGAAAATTGCTGTTTACATCAGTAGCCAGTCAATCTGAATTAGGCGCTGTTCACACAATGTCTTGTAAACCACACTGTGGCGCGTAATTGCACTGCAATAATATCTATTTTTTTGTTTTCACAGTACATGTAGTCTAAAGCCAGCTTTAGTGATGTCATACGAGCTTATGTAAGTGATACACTTTTATGAGATCGGAGTAGTTTATTTAACCCCTTAGCGCTCCATCACATTTCAGTATGCCATGGTGATACTAAGAGTGTATGCAGCGGGCTCCCAGTGCTGGCTATTAGATACAGATGACATCTCTCTACGTGTGAAGCGCGAGCAGAGATCAGAACTGGCTAAGATCTCTACTGTTTATTCATTTAGACGCGATGGTGATTGCGGTCATGGTGTCTAAATCGATGAGGAATGGTGCTGCACACCGTTCTTCCCACCGATCACCCTCCCACCCCGGCGTGATGAGAACGCGGGGTGCCGAGTGCCTGCTATGGCAGCCAAAAGCCTAATTAAGGCTTTCATAGCTATCATCTTTCTGCTCTTATGACTTAGGAGTCATAGTGTAGTGTATGGGAGTGTATACTCTTAAATTGATTTGAGCCCCTGCTTGCCTTGTCTATGGAAGCCATTTTACTTTGCGTGCAGCCTGTGTCCTCCGCCGCCGACAATCCTCTCCTACCTTCAGAGGAAGCTGCTAGAGCATTACGAGGAAAGGGGCGGGGCTTAGAGGGACCCGTGAAGCTCCGCCCCTATCCCAGTTAGAAGAACTAGATGCCAGCAGGACAGGGTGAGTTGGCAGGGATGGCAGTGTGTGTGGGGAGGGGGGTGACGATTGCCTGTGAGGGGTGTGTGTGCAGTGACTGAGTGCAGTGATGGGAGGAGTGTGAAGTAGGTTTTATATTTTATTGTTAATAGCTATAGGGGCACTGCCTGGCTCATGGGGCCATCCTGCCTGGATAAAGGTGGCCATCTTCCTGTCTCAATGGGGGCCATCTGCCTGGCTCAGGGGGCCATCTGCCTTGGATAAAGTGGCATCTGCCTGGTTTCAGTGGCATCTGCCTGGCATGGTTGGCCTCTGCCTGTTTAATGGGGGGCATCTGCCTGGATAAAGGGGGCAATCTGCCTGCTCATGGTGCATCTGCCTGGTTCATGGGGCATCTGCCTGTTTCATGGGGGCATCTACCTGGTATAAAGGGCATCTGCCTGGCTCATGGGGCATCTCCTGCATGGGGCATCTGCCTGGCTCGGGGCAATCTACCTTGGATAAAGGGGGCATCTACCTGGATAAAGGGGCATCTGCTTGCATGGGGCATCTGCCTGGCTCATGGGGCATCTACCTGGATAAAGGGGGGCATATCCTTGATAAATGGGGCATCGCCTGGATAAAGGGGTGCATCTGCCTGGCTTATGGGGGCATCTAACTGATAAAGGGGGCATCTGCCTGCTCATGGGGCATCTGCTGGATACGGGGGCATCTTACCTGGATTAAAGGGTTCATCTAACCTGGATAAGGGGGCATCTGCCTGGCTCATGGGGCATCTGCCTGGTTCATGGGGCATCTGCCTGTTCATGGGGCATCCCTGGATAAAGGGGGCATCATGCCCTGGCTTCGGGGCATCTGCCTGGCATGGGGGTCATCTACTGGATAAAGGGGGCATCTACCTGATAAAGGGGGCCATATGCCCTTGCTGGAGGCATCTTGCCTGGCTAAAGGGGGCACTACCTTGATAAAGGGGGCAAATGCCCAGGATAAAGGGGGCATCTGCCTGCGTCATTGGGGCATCTGCCTTGATAAAGGGGCCATCTGCCCTGCTCATGGAGGCATCTGCCTGGATAAAGGGGGCATCTACCTGGATAAAGGGGGCATCTACCTGGATAAAGGGGGCATCTGCCTGGCTCATGGGGGGATCTGCCGTCCTCACAATTTATCATCCACTAATTACTGCAATGCATTTGGTAGTGCCCAGACTTTGCCTTTGTCATGTAATCTCCACAATCTACCCTCTTCAGCTCACTAACATACATCATAACTAGAGGCTTTCAATGCAAGGTGGTTTTTAATAGAAACTTAATTCAAAGAATTATAATATACATATGCTGTAAATCTTCTGGACCGAATGTCCCTGATACAGTCTATAATTGCAAATAGTAAATGGAAAGTATGGGCAATACTTAGTAGGAATTTAGGTTTCCAGTCAGAGCCAACACAGAAGCGTCCTCACTCCACGCCACCCAGCGAGCTTTTGGAACACACCGGTTCCTTCATCAGGCATCTCTATTAAACACTGCATTGAAAGCCTCTAGTTTGTATGTCTAGTCATTGGGGTATCTACCTGGATAAAGGTGGCATCTGCCTGGCTCATGGGGGCATCTGCATGGCTCATGGGGACACTACCTGATAAAGGGGGCATATGCCTAGCTATTGGGGTAACTACCTGGCTGTAAGGAGCATCAAAGTGCTATTTGGGGGCACTACCTTTGCCTATGGAGGCACTACCTGGCTATTGGAGGTCACTAACCTGGCTTAAGGGGCACTCACCTGGCTGTAAGGGGCACTACTCTAGCTATTGGGGACAGCTACTTGGCTAGAAGGGTCACAAACCTGGCTACAGGAGGGTACTACCTGTAAAGGGTTCAAATAGGCTACCGAGATATCTACCTATTGGGGTACTGTTTGGCGTATCTCCCAGCTCTTCTGGATGCTGAATAGGCTATCCAACATCCAAGAAAGCTGGGGTGACGCCAAAACCTAATTTAGCTTTCTTCAGAGCCATTACACAGTTAGGTGGAGTAGGTGGTGGCTTTTTCAAAGGGGGCGGGCTTACATGCAAGATGGGCGTAGATATGCAAAAATTTGGGGTGCGCGTGCTACGCACCACCGCTTCAAATCTACTGCTCTTTTTTACCTTTCAAAAGTTGGCATGCTATGATTAAAATGCTAAGTCATGATGCTGATCCATCACCTAAAGAGTTAATGTGCTGTACAAGCCTCAAGCAAGCATGGTTGCCTAGGAGACTCGGGTGTGGACAAAGGTTATAAAATATATTGTAATTGGGATTCTAATCTGTTTTAGTTCAGTTCTATTTTACGTTAGAACTAAAAAGGGTGTAGTCTTACTTTTGACCATTTAAGGTGTGCCTGTACACGTGTTCGAAGAATTGCACAGTTTTTGCTTGGAGTGCTTAGTTCGGAGTTTATCACCTAATCTGAAGCAGGGCCGCCATACAGGGGGTACAACCAGTACTCCCGTATGGGGCCCTTATTCCTCAATTTGCAAAACGGGGCCGGCGGCCCCGCCGCCAACCAGGCTCAGGTGGCCGCGGTGGGGCCCCGAGCTCCCGTGGGCCCGGGGCATGCCTGCTCCCCCGGGGCCCGGCCGGCATCCCCGGGCCCTGAAAGCCCGGGCCCCGCGTCCCCCGCGCTCAGAGACCGGCCCGGGAGTCGGGGGCTAAGTCCCCGACCCCGGGGGTGTGCGGTGTCAGCGGAGCACAGCCCCACTAGTGCGGGGGCCCCCGCCGACCGTCTGGCAGGGGTGGAGGATTACGCCGGCAGGAAGATCGGAGCCGGAGGTCCCGGACGGGCCGGGGAAGTGCTTTTTTTTGTTTTTTTCTTATGAAAACAGGCCCTGATATACCTAAAAGGGGGCCCCGATTACCCAATAGGAGGCCCTGACGCGGGTAAAAAGGGGGCCCCCGACTTACTTAAAAGGGGGCCCTGACTAACCTAAAAGGGGGCCCTGAGTGCCTAAAAGGGGGCCCTTTTACTTACCTAAAAACCCCGACCGGTAAAAGGGGGCCCCCGACAAAACCTAAAAAGGGGGGCCCGAGCTGGCTAAAAGGGGGCCCTGACCTGCCTAAAAAGGGGCACTGACGATGCCTAAAAAGGGGGCCCTGCCTTACCTAAAAGGGGCCCTGTATACCAAAAAAGGGGGCCCCGATGCTGGCTAAAAGGGGGCCCTGCGCTGCCTAAGCTAAAGGGGGCCCTGACGTGCCTAACGCTAAAGGGGGCCCGACACTGCCCAACGCTAAAGGGGGGGCCCGACTCTGCCTAAAGCTAAAGGGGGCCCTGACTCTGCCTAACGCTAAAGGGG